>JAABOM020080466.1:0-32146 GCA_011800125.2 Solanum clarkiae | reverse complement strand
TAAGTATAGTGTCAATATGGCATGAATTATCAATGCTTGAAGTAAAATAGGCCTGTAAGTCATATAACTTGTATAGAGCGTAATACATGTATGGGAAGAGACCACAATCATAGACCAAGCAAGCTATTACTTGGAAACCAAGGCATATCACCCCCTTGGAAGGTGAGTGAAATATTTATCCTTCAACATAGTAGTACGAGCATGCCACCCCCCGACAAGGTGGTCAAGGTATCTACTCTTCAACATTGTAGTACGGGCCTGTCAGCCCCGACAAGGTGGTCAAGGTATCTACCCCTCAACATGGTAGTATAGGTATGCCACCACTTAACAAGGTGGTCAGGGTATCTACCGCTCAACATGGTAGTATGGGCATGTCACCACACGACAAGGTGATCAAGGTATCTACCTCTCAATGAGGTGATTGAGAAAGTCACTCCCCATTTCACGACCCAAGCCTAGGGCATAGATGTGGCATGGCGAATGGGAAACCCGAAGGGATCCCAATCAAGCCTCTTAACATATCATTATATATCCTTGGTCGCAGATGCCATAAAATAACAAGAAGTAGATTGAAAAATGGTAAATATGGGGCTAAGGGACATCTTTCATATCATAAACATCAAAGAGTCAAGAGAGTCACTCATAGCGTCATTACATAACTTGTCCAACAACACCTCTAAACATAGATCTTAGCGGGGGCCAAGACAAGCAATCGGGCTCACCAACATAGTAAAAACATACAATAAAAGGAAAGAGAGTCTTTACATATATCATAAGATCAAAGATGTTGTCCCCGAAGTTGAGGACCTAAAAACTTGCTTTGAGGAGATAATATTAGCCACGGGGAGGAACAGGATGATCATGAGGAGCTTCAGCTCCTACATGATAATATCATATATGTGTAGAGTATGTGTTAGCAGGTTCGAATAGAGTAATTAGATACGATGCAATACAACAAGAGATAGGTAACATAATCAAAATGGATAATTAGACAATAAATGAGCATATAACAATATGACATACATGATTGATGCTTCAAGTAAAACATGCTTACATAGAACATATTACATGTGTATTAAAAGACAAATATTATGATGGTGGTCACACCCCACCATCCATGGTGATTGAGGTGTAAACCCCTCAATTGGTTTATGGTGGTATCCCCCCATCATCCATGGTGATTCAGGTATCAACCCCTTAATTGGTTGATGGTGATCTCACCCTGCCATCCATGGTGATCGAGGCCTCAACCCCTCAATTGGTTGATAGTGGTCTCACCCCGCCATCCATGGTGATTAAGGTATCAACCCCTCATTTGGTTGATGGTGGTCTCACCCTGCCATCCATGGTGATTGAGGTATCAACCCTCAATTGGTTGATGGTGGTCTCACTCCGCCATCCATGATGATTGAGGTCTAGCACCCCCTCAACTAGGTGTGGTCAATTTGCAACACTATAGATACTTTTCATGAAGTCAAAACATATATACCATCCTTTCATCATTATAAAGACAGACATGTCATAGGTCATGGAATGGATTATCAGTAGTTCAAGAACCTTAAATCGGATATTTTATCGAAGCCTTGGTGGGTGTGTAGTGCAAGTGTAAAACCATACAATTATAGAGCGAAATAATGCAAGAAATATTGAAGTAAATCAATCCACCAACACTTGGTAATACCACCTTGGAAAATACATTGAAACCGCTCAGCAAGACTCATCATAGATGTTAGATTCGCAGCTCAAGACATGTGTAAACAGTCACACTTTTACAAAATCCCAACACAGTTCATAGTCAAATTCATGACAGAAGACCCATAAGTAAAATCAACTTAGAAACATGTACTTTAGGTAAAAAGGAAGCTTGGGCACCATGGGTGAAAGGACACAATGGTTGAACCCTATATACCTCAACTTTGGAGAATTCCTTGATGACGATTAGAAATGGAGACTTGAAGCTTGAGTGAAATTTTTAATATCCGGAATGAGTTTTTGCACTTGAATTTTGGGTGAAATATTTTTCTAAGTGTTTGAGAGAGTATTTGAGAATGTCTTGTATGATATGAAGGTGAAATATGACTAAGTATAGGTATTTTTACACATGGGAAGACTTAGGCCCAAGATCCAAAGGCCTTAGATTGAACAACAAAATTGGGAAAAAAAAAACACTAGCCCACGCTCTGGCCGTGTCGCGCCAGGGACGCGGACTCATTCGGTTTTTCAAAAATTTTGGAAAATAAAATTTTGATGCAATTTCACTAAAATCAGGTTTATACCCGTTGCCCACTTAATTTTTCCCCCTGATCAAGAATATGAAGTTCGATTTTCGATATCACGCACGAATTTTGAGATATATGGAAATTACAATATCGGGCACTTCCAAGGCACATTTTCAGGCACTTTTTTGGGGTCGTTTCAATATTCCCCCTTGGAAACATTTGTCCCCAAGTGTCAAAAAAATGTACATAAGAATAGTAATCCCGAATAAATCATCCCCAACAAGAATGCAATAATGCACTTAAACATCATTTCAAAAATCTCAATATAAATGTCAAAATCACCATGAACTTGTCATCATAAACATGAATGCATGCAATGATATAAAGGGTTGGTACATGAGACATGAAAGAATATAGAAGACACAGAATTAGCACCTTAGGCTTGACTAGAATGGAAGAGATAGGGATATCGCTTTTGCATGTCCGCCTCGGCCTCTCATATAGCACTTTCGGCTTGTTGATTCGTCTAAAGAACCTTAACGGAAGCCACATCCTTGTTCCTCAATATGTTTCACTTGTCCATCCAAGATCTCTAATAGAAACTCTTCATAAGTCAAGTTTTCTTCAACAAAACCCATAACATCCAATGGGACAATGGCATTCGGGTCACCCATGCATTTTCTCAATATGGATACATGAAAGACCGGACGAACCAAGTTCATTTTGCTAGGCAACTCTAACTCATAAGACACCTTTCCAATCATCCTCAACACCCTATAAGGACCCACGAATCTTGGACTCGATTTACCCTTCTTACCAAAATGAACACACCCTTCATGGGTGAAACCTTCAAATAGACCCAATCACCAACTTTAAATTCAAGCTCCCTTCTTCTCACATTGGCATATGACTTTTTACGACTTTGGGTTGTTTTCAACCTTTCCCTAATTAACCTTCCTTCTCCATAGCCTCCATGACCAAATTCGGACTTAACAAAGCCATTTTTCCCACTTCAAACCACCCAATCAATGATCTACAACTCCTACCACAGAGAGCCTCAAAAGGAGCCATACCAATGCTAGAATGATAGCTATTATTGTAAGCAAACTCAATAAATGGAAGATGATCATCCCAACTATCCTTAAACTCCAAAATAAAAGCTCTATGAATATCCTCAAGAGTTTGGATAGTTCTTTCGGCTTGGCCATTCATTTGAGGGTGAAAGGACGTGCTAAACTTTACCTTGGTACCAAGACCTCTTTGTAAGGACCTGCAAATATGAGAAGTGAATTGAGTACCACTATACGATATGATAGATAAGGGCATTCCATTCAATCAAGCCAACTCATGATTATACAATTTAGCATAGTCTTTGGCCTCATAAGCAGTCTTAACCAGTAGGAAATGAGCCAACTTTGTTATTCTATCAACCATAACCCAAATAGAATCGAAACCCTTTCTAGTATTAGGCAACCCAACACAAAATTCATGTTAATTTCCTCCCACTTCCAAGTAGGAATCACTATTCTCAGGTTAGGCCACCCAACCTTTAGGGTTCATCTTTCACTTATTAGCAACTATGATAACCGGACACAAACTTTGCAGTATTCTCTTTATGCCACCCCAGCAAAACACATCCCTCAAATCTATATACATCTTTGTAGAACCACAGTGAGTAGAATAGGAAGAATTGTGAGCCTCAGCAAGAATCTTCTTTCTCAAATCATCCACAGAAGGCACACATAATCTACCTTGGTATCTAAGGGCACCATCTCCCCCTTTGGGAGAAAACCTCCACTTTGCCCTCTCTTACCAAGGCCTTAAATTCTAACAAGGAGTCAAAATCTTGCTTTGCTTTTACTTCATCAACCAAGGAAGATTTGAACCTTCAACAACCACAATACCACCATTATCAACCACTTGTAACCTAACCCTCAATCTAGCCAACTGATGAACCTCCCTAGCCACCTCCTTGCCCCCATCATCAAGATGAGCTAGGCTTCCCATAGGCTCCATACTCAAAGCATTTGCCACAATATTAGTCTTACCAGGATGATAACACACACTAATATCTTAATCTTTAAGACACTCCAACCACCTTCGTTGCCTCAAGTTGAGATCCTTTTAAGTAAAAACATATTGGAGACTCTAATGATCGGTAAACACATCAACATGCACTCCATACAAATAATGACGCCAAATTTTCAAAGCAAATTCCATGGTTGCCAATTCAAGATCATGAGTAGGATAGTTCTTTTCATGCACTTTAAGTTGCCTAGAGGCATAAGCTATCACCTTACTATTTTACGTCAAGACACAACCTAAAACAATACGGGAGGCATCACAATACACAACAAACCCTTTTAACCCTTTGGGTGGAGACAAGATAGGAGTGGACACAAGCTTGTCCGTCAAGGTTTGGGAACTCTTTTCATACTCATCAGTCCACACAAACTTAGCCTTCATTTGAGTTGACTTAGTCATGCGAGAAGCAATAGAAGAGAATCCATTCACAAACATCTAGTAGTAACCCGCTAGGCCAAAGAAATTCCTAATGTCTAATGGGGTCAAAGGTCTTAGACAATTTATAATCACATCCGTCTTTTTAGGATCCACCTTAATACCATCCCCCGACACCACATGACCTAGAAAAGAAACCTTTTTCAACCAAAATTCACATTTTTCATACATGGAATACAACTTCTCTTCCCTTAATTTTCGTAGCACCACCCTCAAATGACCCACATGCTCCTCCCTACTATGGGAATCAATCAAAATATCATCAATGAAGACCACCACAAACAAATCAATGTAGGGTTTAAAGACCCTATTCATAAGATTCATGAACATAGCCGGTGCATTGGTCAACCCAAAAGACATAACCACAAATTTCTAATGCCAATACCTAGTCCAGAAGGTCGTCTTGGGAATGTCACACTGCCTCACCTTCACTTCATGATACCTGGATCGAAGATCAATCTTAGAGAAGTGGTTAACCCCTTGAAGTTGGTCAAACAAATCATCTATCCCTAGTAGAGGGTACTTATTCTTGATGGTAACCCTATTAATTTACCGGTAGTCAATGCACATTCTAAGAGACCCATCTTTCTTTCACACAAACAACACTGGTGCACCCTAAGGAGATTGGATAGGCCTAATAAAACCCTTCTCAAACAAGTTCCTTAATTTCTCCTTTAAGTTCTTCAACTCCGCCGGGGCTGTACGATAAGTGGGAGTAGAAATGGGCTGTGTCGGAAAAGAGGTCTATATCAAAGTCTATTTCCCTTTCGGGAGGAACATCGAGAAGGTCATTTGGGAAGACATCAAGGAACTCACTAACCATCGGAACCAACTCTATAGGAAAGACTTTGGACTTCACATCCTTAACCCTCACAAGATGATAAAGACACCCCTTAGAGATCACCTTTTGGGCTTCTATGCAAGAGATAAACCTACCCTTGACCACCACATCATGACTCTACCACTCAAGGACAAGTTCATTTGGGAATCGGAATTTGCCCCTACAGGTTCTACAATTAATAGAGGCATAATATACATACAGCAAATCCATCCCAAGATCCAACTCAATAAGATCACAAGGCAATATTTTATGCAAGATGCAAATGGGACAACTTCTATAGACCTTTTAAGTAACAATAGATACACCAATAGGGGTAGACACCTCATAATTCTCACACAACAATTCAGGCTTAACATGAAACACTTTGGCAACAAAAAGAGTAACAAAAGAAAGAGTGTCACTCGGGTCTATCAATGCATACATATCAAATTCAAAGACTTCTAACACATCGGTGACGACATCAGGCACTTCATCATAATTTTATTCATCCTAGACCTCGATTAGGTAACCAAGTGTGGAGAATATCTAGAGAGTTGGTTGAACTTGAGGGCACACTCCCTTACACTCATAGTCCCTTGCTTCAAATTCATGAACTCCACTAATTTGGCTTCCCTAAGCTTAAGATGAAAGAACCAGTCGAGGAAAGCCTCCTTAAACTCCTCCCATAAAATCACATTGTTGTTCCCCTTCTCCTCCTAGAATTAAGTATACTATATGTGGGCCTCCCCCTTTGAGTTAATAAGCTGCCAACTCTGCTTTCTCTTCCGACCTCACACCTATTATAGACAACACTTTGTATACCTCATCAACAAATTTTTGATGGCCCTCATCCACTTAAGACCTATAAAACTCTGGTTGGGTTCATTCTCATAAAGTCCCTCATGTGAGATGCCAGAGTAGGAGCATAAGGGGCTTGTGACCCTTGGTTGACTTGATTAGCCACAACTTGAGCTAGCAAGGTGAGAGAATCCTGGAGCTTTTCATGAGCCAATTGTTCATCGGGTGAGCAGGCTCTTCTTCCTCTTGTGTTAGGCATGATCTAGCATAGGAAAGAACAATCGTTAGGGGGAAACCTTACCTTAATTTCTATAGCAAGACATAGAGTAAGAAGAAGGGAAATATTTACTAGAACATCTCATAGCTTATTACTCATAGTTGTGGTGCATAACACAACCATAATAAGACTCTAATCAACGCAGTGTGTTAGATGCCGAGGACCATTAACAACCCAGTCCTCTGATACCAAGTTTGTCACGACCCAATCCTATGGCCTAGATGTGACACAGGAATGGGGAACCCAATGGGACCCCAATCAAGCCTCGTAACATCTGATTACACATCCTTGGTCGCGGAAGCAATAAAATAACAATGACTAGATAGAAAAAGGGGAAATATGAGGCTAAGGGACATCTTTCATATCATAAACATCAAAGAGTCAAGAGAGTCAAAGTTCACAGCTTCATTACATAACTTTTCTAGCAACACCTCTAAACATAGAACTTAGCGGGGGCCAAGACAAGCAATCGGGCTAACCTTCATAGTCATAGAATACAATAAAAGAAAAGAGATTCTTCATACATAGTATAAGATCAAAGATGTTATCCCCGAAGTTGAGGACTCACCAACCTGCTTTGAGAAGATAGCACTAGCCATGAGGAGGATGAGGATGATCGTCAGGAGCTCCAATTCCTACATGGTAACATCAAGTAGGCATAGAGTATGCGTTAGTATGTTTAAATGTACTAAGTATGTAGGATCTAATGCAACATAAGATACACAACATAATCGAAATGCGTAATTAGACAATAAATGAGCATATAGCAATATGGCATGCACGAGTGATGCTTGAAATAAAATATCCTTACATAGAACATATTACGTATGTAGTAAGAGACAGACATTATGATGGTGGTCACATCCCTCCATCCATGGTGATTGAAGTATCCACTCCTAAATTAGTTGATGGTGGTCTCACCTTACCATCCATGGTGATTGAGGTATCAACTCCTCAATTGGTTGATGGTAGTCTTACCACGCCATCCATGGTGACTCAGGCCTAGCACCCCCTCAACTAGGTATGGTCAACTTGCAACACTATAGATACCTTCCATCAAATTAATACATATATACCATCCTTTCATCATCATAAAGTCATAAAAGTCATAGGATATATAATGGATCATTGGAAGTTCAAGAACCCTAAACAGGACATTTTGTCGAACACTTGGTGGATATGTAGTGTTAGTGTAAAATCATGCAATTAAAGAGTGAAATCATGCAAAAAATCTTGTAGTAAGTCATCTCACCAACACTTGGTAATACGACCTTGCAAAATACATTGAAAATCCTCATCAAAACTCATCATAGATCTTAGATTCATAGATCAAAATATGCATAAACATTTGCACTTTTACAATACCCCAACATAGTTCATAGTCAAATTCATGATAGAAGACCTATAAGTAAAATCAACTTAGAAACATGTACTTTAGGTTAAAAGGAAGCTTGGGCCCCATGGGTGAAAGGACCCAATGATTGAAACCAACATACCTTGACTTTGGAGAATTCCTTGATGAAGATTGGAAATGGAGACTTGAAGCTTGAGTTAAACCCTTAAGATCTGAAATGAGTTTTGGCACTTGATTTTTTAGTGAAATATTTGTCAAAGTATTTGAGAGAGTATTTGGGAATGTCTTGTATGATTTGAAGGTAAAATATCGCTAAGTATAGGTATTTTTACACATGGAAAGACTTAGGCCCAATACCCAAAGGCCTTAGACTGAACAACAAAACTAGGAAAAAAATAACACTAGTTCGCGCCCTGGTCGCATCGCGCCAGAGGCGCATACTCATTTTATTTTTGAAAAATTTTAGAAAATAATATTTTGATATGGTTGCTCTATAATCGAGGTTGGACCCATTCCCCAATCAATTGTGCCCCTGATCAAGAATATGAAGTCGGATTTTCGATATCACGCATGATTTTTGGGATATATCGAAATTATGATTTCAGACACTTTCTAGCCACATTTTTGGGCACTTTTTGGGGTCTTTTCACCCCAACAAGGTGTGGCAAATTGCAACACTATATATACTTTTCATAAATTCAATGCATATATACAATCCCTTAATCATCATAAAGTCACTTGATTTATCAACCATGTAATAGACCATCAATAGCTTGAGAATCTTAGACAAGACATTTTATCAAACATTTGGTGAGTGTGCGATGCTAGTTTCAAATCATGCAATGCAAGAGTGAAATAATATAATAAAATTCAATATAAATCAACTCACCAACACATAGTAAAACCCTCATGTAGAATACCTTGAGATCCAACATCAAATCTCATAATAGATCATATTTCATAGCTCAAAACATGCATTGTCTCAATAGACAAAACCAATCATAGTATAATCTTGAAATAAGTAAACATGCATATTCAATCCTAATTTGATAAAACCCCAACATAATTTATAATCAAAATTCATAATAAGAGATACTCATTGATGATACAACTTGAAAACATGCAATTTTCATAAAAAAGGAGATTAGGCTCCATTGGTAAAAGGACTCAATGGATGAAACTCACATACCTTAAACTTGAGTTTTCTAGATGTAGACTTGAAGGAGACTTGAAGCTCGAATGGAGTTCCTGAGTTCCAAAATTAAGCTTGGGACACTTGAATTTGGATGAAATATTTTGTTAAGACTTGGAGAGGATTTTGAGAGGGTCTTGAGTGATATAGAGTTGAAAAATTGGTAAGTATAGTTGTTTCCATGCATAAATTGCCATGGATCCAAGATCCCAATGCCTTAGGCCAAACCAAGAAAATTAAGAAAGTGATAATACTGCTTCGCAATAGGCTGGTGTCACGGAGACAACATGAATACGCATTGTTTTGCGAAAAGTTGTCGAAAACCATTTTTTGTTACAGGTCTTCTAAAATCAGGTTATACCCTCTTCTCACTTAATTTAGCCCCTGGTCAAGAATATGAAGTGAAATTTTCAATATCACACACGAATTTTGAGATATATAGAAATTACGATTATGGGCATTTTCGAAGCACATTTTTGGGGCATTTCAATATCTCCCCCTTGGGAAAATTCATCCCCGAATTCAAAGAAACATATAGGAGAGAAGTAATCATAAAGATTTCAGCCAGACATGAATGCAACAAATGCATTTAAACATCATTTCAAAATCTCAGCATGAGTATCAAAAATCACCATAAACTTGTCAACATAAACATGAATGCATGCAAAATGATATAAGGGAAGAAACTTAAGACTTGAAATTGTACAAGGGACTTAAATTAGTACCTTTCGCATGAGTAGAGTGGAAGAGATACGGATATCTCTTTCTTATGTCTGCCTAAGCTTCTTGATTTGTCACTTTCAACTTGGTGGTTCTTCTAAAAGACCTTGACAGAAGCTACGTCTTTGTTTCTCAACCTCTTTACTTGTCTATCCAAAATCTATACCGGGACCTCCTGATAAGTAAAATTATCCTCTACAACATGCATATCGTTAAAGGGCACTATATCACTTGGGTCACCCATACACTTTATCAACATGGATACATGAAAAACCAGATGAGCCACACTCATCTCCATAGGCAAATCCAACTCATAAGAAACCTCACGAATCCTCCTTAAAATTCCATAGAACCCACAAATCTTGGGTTTTAACTTCTTTTTACCAAATCAAACAATGCACTTCATAGGTGAGACTTTCAAGTAAACCCTATCACCGACCTTAAATTCAAGATCTCTTCTCCTCACGTCGGAGTAGGATTTTTATCTACCTTGAGCTATTCTCAATTTCTCCCTTATCAACCTCTCCTTTTCCAAGGCTTTCTTGACCAAATCCAGACCTAGAAAAGCTATTTCCCCCCACTTAACACCACCCAACCAGGGATCTACAATGCCTACCATAAAGAGCTTCAAAAAGAGCCATACCAATACTTGAGTGGTAGCTATTGTTGTAAGCAAATTCAATGAGTGGAAGATGTTCATCCAACTACCCTTAACACCAAAAAACTCTAAGCACATCCTCAAGGGTTTGGATAGTCCTCTCGGCTTGACCATCCGTTTGAGGATTATAGGCCGTGCTAAGCTTAACCTTAGTACCAATACCTCTTTGGAAGGACCTCAAAAAGTCAGAAGTGAATTGATAACTACGATCCGAAATGATAGACAAGGTAATCCCATGTAATCTAACCAACTCATGTATATACAACTTGGTATAATCTTCAGCACTATAAGTAGTTTTGACCAGTAAGAAGTGAGCCGACTTTGTCATTCTATCAATAACAACCCAAATAGAGCCAAAATGTTTCCTGGTCTTAGGAAACCCAACTACAAAATCCATGTTGATTTCCTCCCACTTCCAAGTAGGAATCTATATATCTTGGGCTAGGCCACCGGACCTTTGATATTCGTCTTTCACTTGTTGGCAATTGTGACTTCCGGATATAAACTTGGCAATATCTCTTTTCATATATCCCCAGCAAAACACTTCCCTCAAGTATCTATACATCTTTGTAGAACCGGGGTGAATGGAATAGGATGAATTATTGGCCTCCTTCAAGATCAATCCTTTCAAATCATCTATATTTGGCACACACAATCTACCGTGGTACCTAAGGATACCATCTCGCCCTTGGGATAAAACCTCCACTTTACCATCTCTCACCAAGCCTTCAACTCCAACAAGGAAGGGTCAAGATCTTGTTTTGCATTTAGCTCCTGAATCAAGGAAGATTTAGTCCCATCAACAACTGCTACACCGCCATTATCAACCTCATCCAACCTAACCCCCAATCTAGCCAACCGATGGACCTCCCTATCCACCTCTTTGCCACCATCATCAACATGAGCTAGACTACTCATAGACACCCTACATGAAGTATTGGCCATAATATTAGCTTTGCCGGGGTGATGATGCACACTCATATCATAATCTTGAAGGACCTCTAACCACTTTTTTTGCCTCAAGTTAAGATATTTTTGGGTGAACACATATTGAATACTCTTGTGGTCGGTAAACATATCTATATGAACCCCATACAAGTAGGGACACCGAATTTCAAAGAAAATACTACGACCGCTAATTCAAGATCATGGGTAGGATAATTCTTCTCATGCACCTTAAGTTGTCTAGAGGTATATGCTATCACCTTACCACTTTGCATCAAAACACACCCCAAACAATTTCTTGAGGCATTACAATATACAACAAACCTTTCCAGTAGAGACAAGATAGGACCGGAAACAAGCTTATCTTTCAAAGTCTGGATACTCTTGTAACACTCATCTGTCTACATAAATTTTTCCTTCTTTTGTGTCAATTTAGTAATGGGAGAAGCAATAGAAGAGAAACCATTTACAAAACCTCCAGAGGATCCCCATTGTCATCTCCAAAATGTGGTGTTTGTTTGCAAGAGTGTCATGGGGCCGCAAAATCTTTCTCTTGATGCTATTTGTTTAAGAGTGTTCCTACTGTCATTGACTGGCAATACAACTATATGGCTATCCAAGCTTCCTCCGGGTACTATTGAAAGTTGGGCTAAGCTTTAGAGAGTGTTCCTTGAAAGATATTTTCCAAGATCTAAGAAGTTGAAGCTTAAGGATCAAATCAACAACTTTGAGCAATTGCTAAGTGATTCTATTAGCACGACATATGAGATATTTGCTAAATGCTTTAGGATAGTCCCCGATCACAAGATTATTGACGATGCCTTGGTTGAGATTTTCTATTAGGCACTTGACGAGAATAGTCAAACTTGCGCCGACACAATCATAAGAGGCATGTTCCTTGACCAACCTTTTGCATTGATAATTGCAAGGATAGAGAAAGTGGTCAAAACAAATAAAGCATGGGGTCAATGAGAGCAAGGTGCAATGAAACCTTCTTGTGTAGTCAACACCAACAATGAGTAAGCAAAGGTAAACGAAGAGATCATGGAGCAACTCGCTCAACTTCGCACAAGTATGGACTTGATTTTAAAGCAAAACCAAGCAAGTGTCAAAGAAGTCACCAACCAACCTCTAAAGGCTCCCATCTATGACAATCCATTCTTTGATGAAGATGCATGTATTGTAAGCAACCAAGTGGCGGGTTTCCAGAATAACCCCCAAGGGTCCAACTTGGACTATTAGAGGCAAGGGTCCAGGAATCAAGGTCGGAACCTCAACCATGATAGTACATATAGAGACAACAGGGGTGGATATTATAAAAGAAAGAGAGTTCCAGATACCGAATGGGGAAGAAGAGAGGGCTACAGGAATGGTGCTTATGTGCCACCTCACAATCGTGATGCCGAATCAAGAAACTCTAAGATCGAAGAAATGTTCGATAAATTGTTGACGAGAGTTGACTACCAAGATGAGACTTTAAAGGGAATGAAAGCAGATATTTCAAGCACTAACCCAAAAATAGAGTCTCACAACGTGTCAATTAACAAATGGAACAACAATTCGGGCAAGTTTCTTCATAGTTGAACCAATGCTAAAAGGGACCTTATCAAGCAACTGGTTCAAAATCCTAAGAACGAAGGGCGTTACATGGCAGTGATGACTCAGAGTGGGAAAAGTACTATAGACTCCCCTATGCCGATGATTGTGGATGAAGTTGATGAGAAGGGACTTGGTGGTAAAGTTGTAGTTGATGAAGAAAGTCCGAAGGTTGTTTGGAGGCAACAAGAAGATGTAAGGGAGCATGAAAAAATTGAAGTCAATTCTAAAACCCCTTCCTCCTTTTCCTCAAAGGCTTAAGAAAAAGGAAGAGGAGGGTAAATTTAAACACTTCCTCTGGATGTTGAAGCAACTCTCCATCAACATTTCCCTTTTAGAAGCTTTGGAGAAGATGTCTGGGTATGCCAAGTATATGAAGGATTTGGTGAACAAAATACGCACTTTGAGCCAAGAGTTCTCACAAGAACTCCAACAATGTAGTGCGATTTTCACCAAATGCCTTGTCCAAAAATGAGAGGACCCCGGTGCATTCATCATTTCTTGTACCATTGGTAATGTTGAGTTCGCAAGAGCATTGTGTGACCTAGGAATGAGCATCAATCTAATGCCTCTTGCTGTATTCAAAAAGCTTGGCCTTGGCACTCCCACCCCAAAAAGAATGACGTTGCTCATGGCAGATCGAACCATTAAAGAGTCGAAGGGAACCCTTTTAGATGTGGTCATTAAAGTTGATAAATTCATCTTTCCCGCAGTTTTTGTGATCCTTGACTGTGAAGTTGATTTTGACATGCCCATCATCTTAGGGAGACCATTTCTGGCCACTGGGAGAGCCTTAGTGGATATGAATTTGGGTCAACTTCGGTTTAGGGTCAAATATGCAGAGGTAGTAATCGATATTTGCTGATCCATGAAACACCCGAACGAGTTCAAAAGTGAGGTGTGGACCCCTGATGATAGTTAATGAAGGACGATGATAAAGTTTATCCACGATGTTAAACAAGGTGCTTCTTGGGAGGCAACCCAAGTATCCTTTATATTTTTGACTAGTTTTAACTTTATTTTGTTTGATTGAATTGTTAGGTAGTGGTTTGATATTTATTTTAAATGTTCAGACACTGGATCAATTGTATTATTCTACACATTAGAGTATTCTGAGGTTTGGTTTTGCAGGCATAAATCAAGAACTGAAGATTTGAAGTTAATTGCATTTGGAGCAGCCTCTACGATCAGGACTACAAGTCGTAATGCATACTAAAACTCATAGTAATGCCTTGTAGAGGGACACAGTAAGAATTTAAAGTTGGCACACACACTACGAGCCAACCTTATGATTCGTAGGGTCCCTTACGAGTCGTAAGTTGGGTTCATAGTTCCCAGGTATGAATTCTAATTTTTCTAAGAGTTCACATCGACTATGAGACTAGGAACTACAAGTCGTAGGAAGCCCTACGACTTGAGATTAGGGTTTCATATCCCAAAAATTTAGAATTTTTAAACTCGGCTCGGTTTGATATAATTTTTACCCCTAAAAGCCCTATTTTCTTGACTAAATTGCACCAATTTTTCCCAAATTAATCCCTGCACTATTCTGATTGATTTTTCCAATGACCCATGTCATTTCCGACCATTTTTCTAGCAACCACTACAAGTAGGGTTTCGGCTCCTCTGTTTTATCTCATGTTGTCCAAATATCATTTGTCTTCTCTCAAGGTATGTTCTTCGCTAAATGTTGCACACAAATTTTAGTATTTTCCTTGAATTGTTTGATGATTATGTGCATAGTGATAATAGTGCATGTACCCTTGAGTGAATGTTTGTCTAAATGTGAGAACTAGGGTTGCCGATTGAAATTCCCTGTTGTTCTAAAACTGTTAAAGCACTCTTGTTGGACTATGTAATAGTGGAAATCTTGCCATATCTAATTATTGATCATATTGTGAAAGTAGTTATATGATATTTGCTTACCATAGGGTCCATGGCAGGGTTGAAAATAGGGTATAAGTGTGTGTTTAAAAAATTAATAATTGAGATGCCCTTGTGTTAGTTTGTTTTGAACTTGTTATAACTCCCTCATTTCTGTGTTGATATTGATTGTTGTGAGTTTAGGGATCGATTGCTCTTGGGTATTTCTTGATTGTGATTGGGAAATATTGTTTAATAGTGGTAGGCCTAAATAGATCTTTGTGAGATGAGTTTAGATTTGAGTTATCATGTTTAGTCCTTAGGCATGTTTCTGTGCTTACTCTATGCGTAAAAGCTTTCTTGGGTGTTGTTTGATTGGTTGAATGAAGTGTGGTTCTTGTGGCAATGTTGAGGGCACCACTGATGCCTATTGCGTTTTTGCTACAAGGGCTCCCTACGACTCGTAGGTGATCCTACGGGACATAGAGGCCCCTCGTAGAAAGTAGAAGGAACCTATGGGTCCTTGGCATATGCAACACGAGACCCACCTATGAGTCATAATGTGCACTACGAGTCATAGTGGGGAACTCGTGGGCATGCTGTAATTTTAATTTGAATACTGGAAACTGGTACGAACCAGACTACGATGCATAGGTCCTCCTACGAGTCGTACCTAGGTTCAATGTTATAATTTTTCAGAAATATATGGCCTAAGAGGCTACAGTATGACTCATAGGTCACCCTACGAGTTGTACCTGTGCCTCGTACCTGTAGAACTGCAACTGATCCAGTGCACTGTGTTGATGTTTTCTTGTATTGGTTTTGTTACTCTTTGTTTATTCTTCTTTGTGGTTCCTATTTGATTTAAACAACTAGGGTGCTCACTGTGTATTTTGGGTTGAATTTTAGGAAATATGCCTCCGAAAGATAAACAAGCTACCTAAACATTCAGGAGGAAGTTAATTGACGAGTCCTCTGACATGGAGCAATCTAAGGGCTTTGTGGAAGTCCACAGAGTTAGGGATAGACCTTAAGCCTATTGTGCCTCAAACTCAGGGCCGCACTACTATGGCCCCGATAGAAGTGGAGAGTCCCTCCCAGTCTGAGGAGGAGGGTAACAGTGATGGGTCCGAGAGTAGCTCACCACAGATGACCCTTACACACACTGAGATAGTTTCTGAGGAGGGGTCACAGGCTCAGCAGGAGGAGGTTCACTCACAACTCCTAGCTGACCGCAGATGGTGTGTCCCAGGTATAAAGAAAATATATGACCAGGAATTAGAGCTCAAGGGATAGGGCAAACCGGTGCGGCAGTTTCATAAAGAGTCTAGACTAAACGACTTGGGGTTGGATAAAGTGTTAGGCTTGGATGAAGAGTTGGACAGGTATGGACTGCGATGCACTACTCAGAAGATGGGCAAGTATGCCCCTTTCATGGCCCGTGAGTTTTATGCGGCGTATCTTTCTACACTCCACCGAGGGTTACCAAAGAACAAGAAGCCAATTGAGCAACCGAGGTTACAGGTTGTGCCAGTCTAGGGTAGGAGAGTTTCTATTTCAGAGAAGACAATTCGACCGATCCAGTTTGGGTCCACTTATAGAGTACCTCAGTCTATCGCATAATATGATAGATGCATTAATAAGATGAGGAGAGCGGTGACTGGGAGGAACATCGGGGCTAGTACAAAGTTTTTATGATGGATTGCAAGCTAGATTTTTGAGGAGGGTTTTGAGCCGACGTGAGTTACAAACCATGAAGATCTTATTGTGAAGGCTCACCTCTCTTTCCGGGTAAAGTTTTGCTGGTCCACTATCGTTGGCATATTCTGCCCACTTTAATGGATAATTTGATCACCTTGGAGAGGGCTGTGTTATTAGCCAACATCATAGTTGGTTATGAGATAGACTGGGCCCGGATCATCTCCGAGTAGATCCACGAGGCAGCCGTCCATATGAACACCTCATTGCCATTTCCTATTATGATTCATTGTTTATGCAGTGCAGCGGGTGTTCCTATTGATCCCCACCATGACCAGCACATAGAGACTACACGCACCATGGATCCTAGCCTGATAAAGGCTAACGAGAACCAGGTGTCCTTACCACGAGCAACCCCTCCTATTCTGAGCCATTCCTAGTAGAGCCTCCAACTAAGAGTGCACCTCCAGCTGCTACCAACACTACCCCAGCTGCTACAAAGCCTATACCAACTGTGGAGATTGAGTCTACACCATCCTCCTATACTCCAACACTAGTAGCAGTTACATTATAGGTTGATTTTCTTATTTCTGCTGTTACTTTTCAGTCATTATTATATAGGGTAGCTACGGTGGAGCCCTGACTTCAGGCTCTATCTGCATGGGTCAGGCCTTAGGTGGACCAGACGTACAGGACTTGGAGGAGAGGATAAAGGCATTTGCCCACGATTTGATAGATGAGAGAGTAAGAGTGGTGGATGCCCGAGTAGATGCTTCTGAGGTAAGAGTCCAGCGGAGACTTCAGGGAGCTCAGCCTTCTTACACGAACGCGATGACTGAGGAGTTAGAAAAGTTTAAGGCCGACCTATTGCATATGTTAGCAGCCCCAGTTGCAGTCTCAGAGGTGGCACCGACGATCGATGAGGCATTCGAGTGGTTAGCCGACCATACGGATGTCCATGGGAAGAATCCCCTTGAGCATGATGATGTTCCAGAGCTAGCTCAGAAGAGGTTGAGACCAATGGAGGAGCCCATAGCCGAGGAGGTGGTATAGGAGTTGTCATTTTTGGCGGCTATTTAGAGAGATCAGGCACAACACACCCCACATGAAGAGGGTAGCTCAGGTACTGCTATAAAGGAGATAGAGCCCTAGGACTCCACAGACCAGCCAGAGACCGATCATTGATGCACCATGATGTTTGACTTCTTTTGACCCCACTTCTTATTTTATCATTTAAGATATTTTGTTCTATTGTTAAACAATCTTTTTGTTATGTTACTTTTTGGATATGTTTAAATATTTTTATGATTGGATGTTATTTTTACGTATATTGTGGATGTTGGTTTTTGGTTTTTAATGATTGTATTTATATATATATATTTTCCTATGTTGTCGCATTTGTTTTTTCGTTCCTATCTTTACTTTGAGGATAAAGTATGCTATTTTGGTAGGGTGTGGGAAGTTATGGATTAAGGTGAAGTTTGAGTAACCTCGAGTCCATAACTTCCCCTAATTTTAATCCCAAGGTTTTCTTGTCGTGATTCTTTTTCCTTGTGAATGTTTACTTTTTTGTTGAACTGGCATGTTTAATAGTGTAGATAATGTGTAAATTCATAATAGTGTTATCTATTGGTATATACATAATCTTTTGATGCTTTAGAAAGCTTTGATGAAAAATTGGATACCCTTAAAAATTCTTTGAGATTGTGATTATTGATGCATTCATACATTTTGGGTATCTGGCAATGTTTGTTCTGAAAATGTGATGGTAAGCTGAGGCTTGAAGCATGACATTTAAGTCTATACTTGATTTTAGGTGTAATGTCATGTGTGTTGTGAGCTTATTTTGCCACATTCATACATCTTGTATGGACTCAGAACTTGCCTTAGTACTCTAAGAATTGGTTTGGTAATGTGTTTGATATGGAAAGGATCTTAGGTCTTTGTTCTTTGAGTGAACCCACTTTTGGGCCTAAATGATCCACCAAATGAGTGAGTAAATCCCTTGTTCCAAATTTTGAGCCTCTCATGTACCCATTCTTTCTTGACACCTTGCTAGCTTAACCTTGTTTGATAAAATACCTTGATATTGGCCCTATCTATCCTTGGACATGTGAACCTTAATTGAAGCTAAAATCCTAAGTTGAGGGTGGCTACAAGTTGTGGCCCTGGTTTGAGGAGTAGAGATTGTGTACTTTACCTAAGTATAAAAGCCTAAGTTAAGGGTGCCCTTTATCGTGGTAAAATAATGACAATGAGGTGGTTAGTTGGGAAATAAATAAAGAAATGAAAAATCATGAGCCGAGTGAAGAAAAAGAAAAGAAAAGTGCCTTGAATTAAGAAAAAGTTAGTAAGAATTCAGTTCACCAATAAGGCACAACTGAAAATAGAAAGAAAGCACTCGAGGAAAAATTTGAAATAGGAGAATAAGGGTGGATTTATTGAAAAAAAAAGGTTGGGTTATGAAAGCAAAAAGTGTTGGTAAACATGATTCAAGGATAGCTTTTAGTCACTACTTGCCCAAACTGCCATACCAAAAGCCCCCTGAACCTTTGTTACAAGCCTATAAGTCCTAAAGTGATCCAAATCCACTTTATCACCAAGCTAGAAGATGAGTATAGAGGCAAGCCTATGGTGTTAGTCAATATGCATGAATTTCAATTATGAGAATATGAATTCTTCCTCAGTCCTGAATTCTAAATGATTGTTGAGTCTATGAGGGCATTTGCACTACTTAATTAGCATATGGTTGCGTAAGTGATTATGGATGCTTAATGCTCCTTAATTTATCATAGTTGGGTTACTAGATTCATCATCATGTTTTTTTGTGCTTAGTAACTTCACAATCTAGTTTTGAAAATGATAGTTGGGTCCCTGTATTAGAGTAAATGATGTATATTCCATTGGTAATAACTGCTATGAATTTCTCATTGTCTATGTAGATTGATTCATCACTTGAGGACAAGCAACAATTCTAAGTTAAGGGTGTTGATGTGATATCAAAATGCAACACATTTTGATGCCTAAAATAAGGGATTTTATGAGTTCTTAATGCGACTTTTTATAGTTTTTATGTTTTTTTTTTATGTTTTTCTTGCAGAAAAGTTAGGTTTGCATGATTGTGAAGAAAAGTTACAGATTTTGCTGAATCATAGGACAAACGAGCTCACCTATGAGTCGCAGCCAAAACTATGAGTAGTAGGGTGTGTCATAGCAAGAAGCAGAGACCAAAAATTAGTAATCTGCTAAGTGGAGGTCACTCCTATGAGGTCACCCTATGAGTTGTATGTCTCACTATGACTCGTATAGGTGGACTTGTAGCAGGAATCAAAGAGCCAAAATGTTGAAACAAAAACTAAAGGCCTAGACTACAAACGGAGCATACGAGTCATAGCCCAAGAAACGACTCGTACCAGTGGGTCATACCAGTTGAGTCCAAGATGCCAAGAACCTGATACAAGACCCCAACTATGACTCGTAGGTCACCCTACAAGTCATACCTACAAGATGTACCAACTGCCAACTATCTTTTCTGTGTTATTTTTAGGGTTTATATGTAAACCTATAAATACATTCAGTTAGGGTTTTATTAGGAGATTCTAGATTTTAGAACATATAATTTGCCTTTGAATATTCTCTCAAGAATTGTTGAGGTTTCTAGCTTAGTTTACCATTTTCTCTTGGAAAAGCCAATTTGGGAATTGCAAATCTTGCTTTGTACTCATTGTCAAGCTATGAAGCTTTTGCTTTGCAACTTGTGGTGTCTACACTTTTCATTGTTCTTGGTAAAACTCTCAACTATGTCATGTATTTGCATTTTTGTTGGTTTTACTTGAGTTATGAGTAGCTAAACATCCACAACTTGGGGTTGTGGGAACCATGGGTAGTTTACTTGGTATGACTTAGGTTGATTGCATTTCTATGATTTGGGCTTTGCATGTATTATCTATTTCTCTTCATATTGATTATTGTTAGGTGGTGGCCAATACCAAACCCCGCCTACTATCACTAGCTTGACCAAGGTAGTGATGAATAGGAAAAGGGAAGTAGATGACATGATTCGATTGATGTGTTCTCATCTAATCAACTAAACCTAACCAAGCAGTGGTTGACTGGGACAACTGATAATGGTTAGTTAGCACGCTATGGTGGCCGACCAAGCGCCATGGTGAAATTTGACCTTCACCTTCACAAGAGGGCTGAAAGAACCTAAGTTAGTATCGTGCATGCGTATCCCCAATTGTTGTTATGTTGTCTAGGGAAATCGAGTCAATGAACCATGGGGAACACGATTCCCAAGTTGTCCCTAAAATTGAGTGTTCCCTAGCATTAGAGTTTAGTACTTAGTTTATTTTGTTTTTAAATCATAAACCCTTTCCCCCCCCCCATTTAGAGATTGTAGTTATGAATGCTTGAAATGATTGGTAGTGAAGTCTTGTAGTCAAGCCCTGTATTCCCTGTGGATTCGACCCTATCCTCCGGCTAAGTTAATTGTTGACAAAGACCGTTTTCTTATTAGAGCGTGAACATTAGTCATCAGTAGGCGGCCAACTCTGCTTTCTCCTCCGAACTAACCCCCATAATATACAACAACTTATACACCGCATCGATAAATTCTTGAGGATCCTCATCCACCTTGGACCCGTGGAACTTCAGTGGATTCATTCTAATGAAATCCCTCACCCTAGAACCTTGAGTGGGAGCATGAGGGACTTGGGCCTCTTGATTTAATTGGTTTGTCATGGCATGAGCCAATATAGTGATAGCATCTCGAGTTTCCTCTTCGGCCACTCCCCCTCCTTGAGGGGCTTGAGGAGCGAGAGAAATCCTCAAGTGAATGAGCCCTCCTTAGTCTCACTCTTGGAACTAATATAATATAGAATAGCAAAGAGCATTCGTTAGGGGAAAAGCCTTAAACTTACATCTAAAGCACGATGCAGACCATGAAGAAGTGAAACATTTCCTAAAATGCCTCATAGCCTCTTACTCATAGTTGTGGTGTACTTCACAACTATAAACAAGACTCTAATTGACTCGGTGTGTTGGATTTTGAGGACCACTAAAAACCTAGTGCTATGATACCAAGTTTGTCATGACCCAAGCCTAGGGTCTAGACATGACACGGCGAATGGGGAACCCGAAGGAACCCCAAACAAGCCTCTTAGCATATCAATCACACATTCTTGGTCGTGGAAGCAAAATAAATACAACAAGAGATATAAACAAGGGAAACATGACTAAGGGAAGTCTTTGATAATCATAAAATACTCAAGAGTTAAGCTCATAGCATAAATACATCAATTGTTCAAACAACACCGCTAACATAGATTGGAGTGGGGGCCAAGACACTTTTGGTGCTCACCCTCATAGTATCAAGTGTTCAACATAAAGAGACATCGAATAATAATAGTAGCATAGCTAGTGTTCCCGGATATAAGGACTCACCAAAGATTATCTTTCAAAATGCCAAAACTAGCCACATGGAGGATGATCGAAAGGTGCTCCGATTCATACATGGTAACATCATGTAGGTATAGAGTATGCGTTAATACTCTTGAATGTATTAAGTATGTAGGGTACAATGCAATAAGACATAAGCTAATATAGTCAAAATGCATAAGCATAAACAATGGATAAATATAGTGTCAATATGGCATGCATGATCAATGTTTGAAGTAAAACATGCCTATAAGTCATATAACTTGTATAGAATGTAATACATGTGCAGGAAGAGACCATAATCATAGGCCAAGCAAGCTATTACTTCGAATCCAAGGCATATCACCCCTTCGAAAGGTGTGACGATCCAAGCCTAGGGCCTATACATGATATGGTGAATGGGGACCCAAAGGGACACCAACCAAGCCTCTTAGAACATCATTTACACATCCTTGGTCGCGTAAGCAAAGTAAACAACAATAAGAAAGTATAAACAAGGATAAAGGGACTAAGGGAAGTCTTTAATAGAATAAATCATGAAAAGAGCTAAAGCCCAAAGCATAAGTACATAACTTATCCAACAACACCTCTAGCATAGATTGGTAAGGGGCCAAGACACTTTTCGGGCTCACCCTTTTAGTATCAAAGTTCAACATAAGATATAAAAAAAGTAGGAGTGCAAAGTTAGTGTCCCCGAACCTGAGGACTCACCAATAACTATTCATTAAGATGACCAACTAGCCACGGGGAGGATGATTGTCAGGGGCTCCAGTTCTTATATGGTAACATCATGTAGGAATAGAGTGTGCATTAGTACATTTGAATGGACTAAGTATGTAGGATGCGATGCAACAAATAATAGGCAACATAGTCAAAATGCATATACATAAGCAAGAGATAGTATATTAGCAACATGGCATGCATGATCAATTCTTTAATTAAGACATGCTTATATAGAACATATTACATATGTAGGAAAAGACCATCATCATAGACCAAACAACTGATACTTGGAATCCAAGGCATATCACCTCCTTGGAAGGTGACTGAGGTATCTACCCCTCAATTAGTAGTACGAGCATAGCATCCCTAGGCAAAGTGGCCAAGGTATATACCTCCCAGTAAGGGGGTCAAGGTATATACCCCTCAACATGGTAGTACGGGCATAGCACCGTCAACAAGGTGATTGGGGCATAGCACCCCTCAACAAGGTGTGGTCAACTTGCAATAGTATAGATACTTTTCATGAAATCATCACATAAAAACATTCCTTACATCATTATTGTCACATGACTCTTAGGCCACACAACAGATCACCAATAACTCAAAAACCATTAATCAAACATTTTATCAAACACTTGGTGGGTGTGTAATGCTAGTTCAAAGTCATGCAATTCAAGAGTGAAATCATGTGAGAAAACTTAATATAAATCAATCCACTAATACTTTGTAATACCTCATGCAAGATACATTAAAATCCCTTATCAAATCTCATAATAGATCATATATTCATAGCTCAAAGCCTGCATATATAGTCAACATTTTATAGTCAAATTCATATTAAGAAGTACCCTTAGATAAATCAACTCGAAAACTTACGATTTACATAAAAAGGAAGATTAGGCACCATGGGTGAAAGGACCCAATTATTGAAACCCGTATACCTCAAATTTGGAGATTTCCTTGATGAAGATTTGATTGAGAACTTAAAGCTTTAATTATTTTCTTAAATCCAAAAATGAGTTTGAAACATTTGAATTTTGGTGAAATATTTGGCTAAGTGTTAGAGAGGGTTTTGGGGAATGTCTTGAAAGATATTGGGTTGAAAAATGACTATGTATAGATGTTTTTACATATAGGGGGGCTTAGGTCTAAGTCCTCAAAGCCCTAGGTCAAAATAGAAAAACTGGCACAAAATTAACACTGGTCCACGCCCTAGCCGCTTCGCGCTAGGGGCGTGGATCGATTTTGTTTTTAAAAAATTTTGGAAAATTAAATTTTGATACGGTTGCTCTGAAATTGGACTTTATACCCATTTCCCACACAATTTCACTCCCTAATCATGAATATGAAGTCAGATTTTCGATATCACGCACAAATATATGAAATTATGAATATGGGCATTTCCAAGGCACATTTTCTAGCACTTTTTTGGGCATTTCAATATCTTCGCGTTAGAAACATTCGTCCTCGAATGTCAAAGAAGTCTATATAAGAAGAGTAAACATGAAGGAATCATCCCCAACAAGAATGTAACAATGCACTTAAACGCCACTTTCAAAAATCTCAAATAAGTGTCAAAATCACCATGAACTTGTCAACATAAACATAAATGAATGCAAATGACATAAGGGTTGAAACATAAGACTTGAAATCATATAAGGAACTTAAATTTAGTACCTTAGTCTTGAGTAGAATGGAAGAGATAGGGATATTGCTCTTGCATGTCTGTATCGGCTTCCCATATGGAACTTTCAACTTGTTGGTTCCTCTAAAGGAACTTAATGGAAGTTGTATTCTTGTCCCTCAACCTCTTCACTTGTCTATCCAGAATTTCTACCAAAACCTCTTCATATGTTAAATTGTCTTCAAAAACACCTACAACATCAAGAGGTACAATATCACTTGGGTCACCCACACACTTGCTCAATATAGAAACATGGAAGACCGGATGAACCATATTCATGTCATTGGGCAACTCATAGGCCACCTTACTAATCCTCCTCTATGCTCTGAAAGGACCCATAAATCTTGGACTCAATTTACCCTTTTTACTAAAATGAACAACACCCTTCATGGGTGAGACCTTCAAATAGACCCAATCACCAACCTTAAATTCAAGATCTCTCCTCCTAACATCGTTATAGGACTTTTGTCGACTTTAGACTATTTTCAACCTCTCCATTATACACCTAACCTTCTTCATGGCCTTTATAACCAAATTCGGGCCTAAAAGTGCCATCTTCCCTCCTTCAAACCAACCGGGGACCTACAATGCCTACCATAAAGAGCCTCAAAAGAGCCATATCAGTGCTCAAATTGTAACTATTATGAAAGGAAACTCAATGAGTGAAAGATGATCACCCCAACTACCCATAAATTCCGAAACATAAGCTCCAAGCATATCCTCAAGAGTTTGGATAGTTCTTTCGGCTTGGCTATCCGTTTGAGTATGAAAGGTCGTACTAGGCTTAACCTTGGGACGAAGACCTCTATGGAAGGACCTCCGAAAGTGCGAAGTGAATTGAGCACCACGATCCAATATGATAGACAAAGGTATTCCATGCAATCTAACAAATTCATCAATGTGAAACATAGCATAATCTTCGGCACTATAAGTACTCTTAAATTGTAGGAAATGAGCCGACTATGTGATTCTATCAACCACAACCCAAATGGAGTAAAAATGTCTTCTAGTCTTAGGAAACCCAACCATAAAATCCATGTTAATTCCCCTCACTTCCAAGTAGGAATCTCTATATCTTGGGCTAGGCCACCTGACCTTTGATGTTCGTCTTTGACTTGTTGGCAATTATGGCAACTGGATACAAACTTAGCAATATCTTTCTTCACGCCAAACCCACCAAAACACTTCCCTCAAATCTCTGTACATCTTTGTAGAACCGGAGTGAATAGAATAGAAAGAATTATGAGCCTTATCAAGAATCTTCTCTATCAAGTCATCCACACTAGGACCACTTAACCTACCATGGTACCTAAGGTTACCATCTCCCCTTTAGGAGAAAACCTCCACCTTACCATCTCTTACCAATACCATCAACTCTAACAAGGAGGGGTCAAAATCTTATTTTGCCTTCACCTCTTCAATCAATAAAGATTTAGAACCATCAACCACCACTACTCTACCATTATCAGCCTCCTCAAACCTAACTCCCAATCTAGCCAACCGATGAACCTCTCTAGCCGCCTCTTTTTCCCCATTATCAACATGAGCTAGGCTACCTATTGATACCCTATTCAAAGCGTCGGCCACAATATTAGCCTTACTGTGATGATAATGCACACTCATATCATAATTTGTAAGAAGCTCTAACTACCTTCATTATCTCAAGTTGAGGTCCTTTTTGGTGAAAACATAATAGAGTCTTTTATAATCGGTAAACACATTAAATTGCACCCTATACAATTAATGACGCCAAATTTTCAAAGCAAATACCATGACGACCAATTCAAGATCATAGGTAGGATAATTCTTTTCATGCACCTTAGGTTGTCTAGAGGCATAAGTGATCACCTTACAATTTTGCATCAAAACACAACCCAAACCAATTCTTGAGGCATCATAATACACAACAAATCCTTCCAACCCTGCCGATAGAGATAATATAGGAGCTGAGACAAGTGTATCCTGCAAAGTTTAGAAACTCTTTTCACACTCACTGGTCCACACAAATTTTGCCTTCTTTTGGGTCAACTTAGTCATGGGAGAGGCAATAGAAGAGAAACCACTAACAAACCTCTAGTAGTAACCTGCCAAATCCAAGAAGTTTCTAATATCTGATGGAGTCAAAGGTCTATGCCAATTTCTATTCACTTTCATCTTTTTAGGATCTACTTTAATACCATTACCCGACACCAAATAACCTAGCAAGGCAACCTCTTTCAACCAAAACTCATATTTCTCATACTTCGCATGCAAGTTCTCCTCTCTCTAGATTTGTAATACTACCCTCGAACGAGCCATATGCTCCTCCTCACTATGGGAATAGATTAAGATATCATTAATAAGAACCACAACAAATAAATCAAGGTAGGGTTTAAAGACCCTGTTCATAAGATCTATGAAGATAACCGGTGCATTAGTCAAATAGAAGGCCATGACCACAAACTCATAGAGCCCATACCTAGTCTGGAAGGCCGTCTTGGGAATGTCACACTCCCTCACTTTCACTTGGTGATACCCAGACCGAAGATCAATCTTAGAGAAGTGACTAGCCCCTTCAAGTTGGTCAAAAAGATCATCAATCCTTTGTAGAAGGTACTTATTCTTGATGGTGACTCTATTAAGTTGCCGGTAATCAATACACATTCTAAGAAAAACATCCTTCTTCTGCACAAGCAAAACTGGTCCACCCCAAGGTGATTAGATAGAACTAATAAAATCCTTTTCCAACAAATTCCTCAATTGTTCCTTCTACTCCTTTAAATCCACCGGGGCCATACGATAAGCGGGAATAGAAATAGGTTGAGTATCGGGAACAAGTTCTATGCCAAAACTTATTTCCCTTTCGGGAGGAACACCGGGAAACTCATTAAGAAAGACATCAAGGAATTCATTAACTACTGGAACTGACTCTATGGGAAGGACTTTAAATACAACATCGCTAACCCTCACAAGATGATAGAGATGCCCCTTAGAAATCAACTTTTGGGGTTTAATGCAATAAATAAACCTACCCTTGACCACCACATCATGACTTTCCCACTCAAGGACAAGTTCATTAGGGAAATGGAACTTGACCCTCCGTGTTCTACAATCAATAGAGGCATAATATGCATGCAACCAATCCGTCCTAAAAATGACATCAAAGTCCACCATATCCAACTCAACAAAATAACAAGGCAATATTTTATGCAAAATAAAAATAGGATAATTTCTACAGACCTTTCTAGGCAACAATGGATGTGCCAACGAGAGTAGACACCTCATATGGCTCATACAATAATTCAGGTTTAACATGAAACTTTTTGACAACAAAAGGAGGAAAAAAAGAAAGAGTGAAACCCGGATCTATCAATGCATACACATCAAGATAAAAGACTTTTAACATACCATTGATGACATCGGGCACTTCATCCACCCCCTGCCTCCCTTGAAGAGCATAGAACTGCCTTTGCCTCAAGGCACCTCCTTGTGGGCCTCTTTTTCCGCTAGGAACCACATTTGTACCTCGACCTTGTGGAGGGCCATCTCTACCCTTCTGTTGATTACGAGGATAATCAATCATCTTGTGACTCACTTCTCCACAACTATAACAAGAATTTGTGTTCCTCAAACACGGGCTATCATGGCCTCTACCACATCTTGGCACATCACATCAGGCACCACACCACCATCACCTTGGACCCTTGGGCTATCATTAGCAAACCTTCTAGTAGGAGCATTGGAAGACCCTTGGCCTTGGTGAAATCGGCCACCCCTTAGGACCTTGGAATCTATCTTCAAAACGGGCCCTCTAGGCCTCATTACCTCTTCTCTTTCTCAACTTTTCCTGCTCCAGTTATTCGGCATAATTCATGAGGCGGGACAAATCCATATAACCAATCAACATGGAGGTGCAACACTCCTCATTCACCAAATCAGATACACCCATCACAAATTTGTTCATCTTAGATCTTGGCTCGGCCACCAGTCATGGAGCATATTTAGAGAGTTAGTTGAAATTTGGGGCATACTCCCTCACACTCATCGACCCTTATTTTAGATTCATGAATTCCATCACTTTGGCCTCCCTTAGCTCAAGAGGGAAGAACCGGTTGAGAAATGCCGCCTTAAACTCCTCCCAAAGGACCACATTGTTGTTCCCTTTTCTCCTCCTTTGATTGGGTAAACCATATTTAGGCCACCCCTTTGAGTTGGTAGGCCTCCAACACCTCTTTCTCGTTTGATCTAACACCCATAATTGACAATAATTTGTACACCTCATCAATGAATCCTTCAGGGTCCTCATCCACTTTAGATCATGAAACTCCGATGGGTTCATCCTTATAAAAGCCCTTCACTCTATATGCCGGAGTAGGATCATGAGGGTCTTGGGCCCCTTGGTTGATTAGATTAGTCATAGCTTGAGCTAACATGGCAATAAAATCTGGAACTCTTCATTAGCCGATTGTTCTTCGAGTGTACAAGCTTTTCTTCCCTTTAGGATAGATATTATCAAAAATAGAAAAGAACATTCCTTAGGGGAATATCTTACCTTAACATCTATAGCACGACATAGATTTAGAAGAAGGGAAATATTTCCTAAAACATGTCATAGCCTCTTACATATAGTTGTGGTGCACTTCACAATTGTGAATAACAATCTAAAATACGTGTTGTGTTGGATGTCGAGGACCATTAACAACTTATTGCTCTGATACCAAGTTTATCACGACCCAAACTTAGGACCTAGACGTGACACAGAGTGGGACCCCAAACAAGCCTCTTAGCACATCACTTAAACATCCTTGATTGTGGAAGCAAAGTAAACAACAATAAAAGAGTTTAAACAAGGATAAAGGGACGAAGGGAAGTCTTTAATAGCATAGATCTTCAAAAGATTCAAAACTCAAAGCATAACACATAACTTATCCAACTACATGTGTAACATAGATTGTATGGGGACGAAGACACTTTCTGGGCAAACCCTTTTAATATAAAAGTGCAACATAAGTGATAACAAAAGTATGAGTGCAAAGCTAGTTTCCCCGGACTTGAGGACTCATCAATAGCTATTCTTCAAGGTGACCAACTAGCCACAGGGAGGATGATCATCAGGGGCTCCAGTTCCTAGATGGTAACATCATGTAGGCATAGAATATACATTAGTACATTTGAATGTACTAAGTATGTGATATGCGATGTAATAAGAGAGAGGCAACAAAGTCAAAATGCATAAACATAAGCAAGAGATAGTATATCAGTAACATGGCATGCATGATCAAAGCTTTTAGTAAAACATGCTTATATATCTTACATGTGTAGGAAGATACCATTATCATCGGCCAAGCAACTAATACTGGGAATCCAAGGCATATCACCCCCTTGGAAGGTGATTGAGGTACCTACCCCTCAATTGGCAGTACGGCCATTGCAACCCCCAACTAGGTGGCTAAGGTATATACTCGTCAAAATGGTAGTACGGGCTAGCACCCCCTCCCGACAAGGTGGTCAAGGTATATACTCCTCATCATAGTAGTACGGGCCTAGCACCCCGCAAAAAGGTGGTCAAGGTATATACCTCTCAACATGGTAGTACGGGCCTAGAACCCCCGATAAGGTGATTGAGGCATAGCATCCCCTCAACAAGGTCTGTTCAACTTGCAACACTATAGATACTTTTCATGAAATCATCGCATATAAACATTTCATCATCATAAAGTTACTTGACTCATAGGCCATGTAATAGATCACTAATAACTCAAGAACTATTAACCGGATATTTTATCAAACACTTGGCGAATGTGCAATGTTAGTTCAAAGTCATATAATCCAAGAGTGAAATCATGTGAGAAAACTTAATATAAATCAACCAACCAACACTTGGTAATACCCTCATGCAAGATACATTGAAACCCCTCATCAAATCTCATAATAGATCATATCTTCATAGCTCAAAACATACTTAAATGGCAAACATTTTATGAAAACCCAATATAGTTCATAGTCAAATTCATATTAAGAAGTACCCATAGGTAAATCAAATTGAAAACTTGCAATTTAAACAAAAACGAAGATTGGGCATCATGGGTGAAAGGACCCAATGACTGAAACCCACATACCTCAACTTTGGAGATTTCCTTAGTGAAGATATAAATGAGAACTTGAAACTTTGAATGAATTTCTTGAATCCGAAAATGAGTTTGAAATACTTGAATTTGAGTGAAATATTTGGCTAAGTGTTAGATAGAGTTTTGGGGAATGTCATGAATGATATGGGGTTGAAAAATGACTAAATATAGGTGTTTTTATGCATTAGAGGGATTAGGCCAAAGGCCTCAAGGCCTTGGACCGAAATAAGAAAACTGGCACAAAATTAACATAGGTCTGTGCCCTGGTCATGTCGCACCAAGGTGCGGATCGATTTTGCTATTCAAAAATTTTAGAAAATCAAATTTTGATACGATTACTCTAAAATTAGAGTTATACCCATTTTCCACTCAATTTTGCTCCCTGATCATGAATATGAAGTTTAATTTTTGATATCACGCGCATGGATTTTAGGTATATGGAAATAATGAAAATGGGCATTTCTAAGGTACATTTTTGGGTACTTTTTAGGGCGTTTCAGAAGGCGATTGAGGTATCTACCCTTCAACACGGTAGTACGGGCATGTCACCCCAAACAAGGTGGGTCAAGGTATCTACTCCTCAACATTGTATGGGCATGTCACCCCCGACAAGGTGGTCAAGATATCTACCCCTCAATATGCTAGTGGGCATGTCACTGCCCAACAAGGTAGTCAAGGTATCTACCCCTCAACATGGTAGAATGAGAATGTCACACTTCGACAAAGTGGTCAAGGTATCCACCCCTCAATATGGTAGTATGGGCATGTCAGCTCCAACAAGGTAGTCGAGGCATATCACCCCGTTAACAAGGTGATTAGGAATGTCACCCCCCAACAAGGTGTGGTCAATTACAATACTATAGATACTCTTTTACAATTTCAATGCATATATACAATCCCTTAATCAACATAAAGTCACTTAGACTTATAAACCATCTAATAGACCATCAATTACTTGAGAATCCTTGTCAAGACATTGTATCAAACACTTGGTGGGTGTGCGATCCTAATTTCAAATCATGCAATTAAAGATGAAATAATATGAGAAAATTCAATGTAAATCAACCCACCAAACACATAGTAAAAACTCTCATGTAGAATACCTTGAAATTTAACATCAGATCTCACAATAAATCACAACTTCATAGCTCAAAACATGCATTGTCTCAATACAAAACCAATTCATAGTATAAGATTGACATAGATAAACATGCATATTCAATCAACATTTGATAAAATCCCAACATAATTAATGATCAAAATTCATAATAAGAGGTATCCATAGATGATACAACTTGAAAACATGCAATTTTCATAAAAAGAGAGATTGATCTCCATGGGTGAAAGGACCTAATGGACGAAACCTACGTAACATAAATGTTAGGATCCGTAATTTAACGTAAACCCCGAACGTCCTCAATTGGATCGAATTAATTAAATTTTGGGACCAATTGTAGAATTTTTTCTAAATAAGGTCTTTAAGATTAATGGCTTGTGGGGGCCTTGGGGATTTGGTACCATTTCATTGGTCCA
>JAABOM020080450.1:0-32154 GCA_011800125.2 Solanum clarkiae | reverse complement strand
AAGCTAGCAGGTGAGTCACCTACTTGCTTAGCTTAAATTTGCTAGCTAAACGGAGACGAGGCTCGATGTCGAATTTGACAAGTTCCGATTATGAATAAAGTCCGTGCTAAGGGTGTGACTTTATCCCATATTTTAGCATCCTAAATGGACTATATTTTCAGCCCAATAAGGATATTAAAAAGAGCCCAAAGACATCACAACACGCCTAACTATTTGGGCCCAAACTAAGTGAAGGCAATGTTGGAAAATAGGCAGTCCAAGCCCATCAACTTGGAGATACATTTAGGCCCAAGTGTAATGGATAAGCTGCTGGATAACCAGCTTATTAATATTTGATTTAAGGTGGTAAAAAATTCAAGAGTAAGTCGGCCAAATTGTCCCTTTAAAAGGGGGTTACAAACAGCAAGGTTTATTCACTCTTAGATTTGGAAAAATTTCAGCTTTTCACAATTTTCTCTCTACACTTTCTTAACCTAGCAAGCATCTACAAGGGAACTTCTAGGGTTCTTCAAGAGGATATACACCTTGAAAATAGTGGTAAGTAATTATACATATGTATTTAGTATGGTTTCTATTGAAAAATAAGAAGTATATGCTAGTATGTTGTGCTGAAAATTTGAGACAACATGTATTGAGAAAGTTGCTGCATACTTGCCTTTCGTTTTAGTGACTTCTCTATGGTTTGCGGCCTATATTATTAAGAGAAGTTTATGTTCTTAAAAGTTTTTGAGTTATAAATGTTACCCTAAGGTTTCTGCCTTGATTTTGATTTCATTTAACCAACGCGTTTTATTGTGCTATTTTAAGTGTAACGTTGATCGAAACTTGTGGACTGTTGGATGGAAGGTCATTGGCTCACATCCTTCATGACTTCTTGATTTCTGTAATAAGACTGTTTTAGGTTAGTTTGCATGTGTAAATGTTGTTGGAATAGTTTGGGTTAGAGTTGGAATTGGTTGGAATTGTCGACGTCGAAATGTAGCGAAGGAAGGTAACGTTATGCTGTCCATTTTTAGGTTGTGTAGAATTGTTATGTGTTGTGCTTTATGGGCTTTTGCAAGACTGTTATGACACTAAAATAGTCTGGACATGATCTGTGTGCTAGAAAATATGATTATAAGTGAAAAGATTCAAAGAATGCGTTTGCATCGCCAACTGTAGGCTTGCTGCCCGGGTGTTAGTTTGGGCTGCCAAGAAGTGTCTCTTTGCTGCTAATACTAGTCTTATTGCCTACTATGTTGTAGATAAGTACTTGGAGGAAGGGAAGGTTATCTCGAGGTAGTAACAAGGTCATACAACGAGGTATGTAAGGCTACTTCATTTCATATTACTTGGCATGAAATCTAGATTCTTCATTGGGCCGTAAAGGCACTTGCAAACTACGACAAAGTATTAACCATGTATCCACTCTTTAACATGTTCATATGCTTCAATACATAGTCATCTTAAAATCTGCATACATGCTTGGATACCAAGTCACATGGGTTCTTGTTTCTAAATAAAGTTCACGAGTTGTTCCATTTCGTATACATTTTATTATTTGTGTAACATACTCTTTTTCATTGTCATATTGTCTTGTATGATTATCTACATGTCACATGCTACATATACAGTCCTACAGCTCCAATATTGTGACCACCAAAAGAACCATCTCAAAGGTGATTGAAAGATAAAGTACATTGTTGACTGATAGTTGGTAGCCCGAGGGGTGGAAGAATCACCTAGCCAGGGACGATCCTATCACGGGTGGTAGCCCGAAGGGTTAAGGAAGAAACTAGCCAGGGACAATCCCGATATACAATTTTTGATGGCTGGTAGCCTGCGGGTGGGAGTAACACCTAGCCAGGGATAATCCTATCATGGGGGGTAGCCCGAAGGGTTAAGGAAGAACCTAGCCAGGGACGAACAAGATACAGTTCACCACTGATCAGTTGGTCATTTGTATTACAGCTGTGCATAGATTATACAGTAAAGGTAAAATGATATAAAGAACAAAAAGTACCTGATTCCAAAGTATAACTAAAGGTGGTCTCTTATCCTACACCAGTGCACAGTTTCATTTGAGTTGTTATTTCATTTATAGTATATCCTGCCTTACATATTCAGTACATTATCCTGTACTGATGTCCCTTATGGGGGGGCTGCATTTCATGCTGTAGGTACAAGTGCTAGTAGATCTCCCTAATAGGAGTACAGGATATCCAGCTGCTGACACCAAGCTCCAGGTTGCATGTCTAGAGTTTATATGTTTGTATTGTACAGTTAGTCGCGGAGGGGCCTGTCCCGACCCTTATCAGTTACTTTTCCTTATCTAGAGGCTTTGTAGACTATGTAAATTAAAGTGTGGTCATGCCTGGTGCTTTAGACACCGTGGCCCCAATGACCTAGTCATATGTATTTCCTTTTGGCTTGTTATCACTATTTATTTTCTTAAAGGCGTGTCAAACGTGGAAATCCTTTATAATACGTATAGAAAGAGCATAGATACAGGTTGGTTATCCTGGGCCTTATCGGCACGGGTGCCAGTCCGCCCTAACGGGACTTGGGGCATGACATAAAGAGCCAAATTCAAAGACATATATGTGATCACAACATTATCATAACCAACCTTTGTATGGATAATTAGACTCCATTTAAAAATCAACATTTATAATATGAAGTCGAAGTGAAAACATAATTAATTCCCTATTTAAACCATAGTGTAATCTCTGATACAAAATAATTAAAAAAGGGAACATGCATACCTATAACTTCATACACCCAAGGTAAATTCTCATATAACGGTTGAAATCACATTAAAATCATCAAATAAATACTACCCTTGCATCAATAGAATTTTTGTAATCATCATTTTCAAAACCCCAAATTAAAGTAAGCAAAATCCATGTATTTTTGGGTCTCCTTGGTTGGAAGGAATCAATGATCAACTACATACACATGAATCCTACTAGCACCAAGGAATAACACAAGAAATAGTAACTTATGGACCTATCAAATCACCCTAGTCAAACTGTCGATCACAACATGGCCTTACTTAGGGCAAACTAAGTTATTGGAGAAACAATAGAAGAGAACCTACTCACAATCCCCGGTAATAGCCCAGTAAACCCAATAGGCTCCTAATACCCGAGGAAGTCAAGGTCTAGGCTAACACCTAATCACCTTTTGTCTTACGAAGGTCCACCTTAATACCATCACTCGGCACTACAAGCCCTAGGAAAGCAACCTCTTACCACCAAAATCTCCATCTCACCTACACAGCACCCAACCTTTTTCCTTGAAATTGTAGTACTATCCTCAAATGATTCACATGCACTACCTGATTAGGGAACGAACCATAATATCATCACTAAACCACCATGAACTTATTAGAGTAGGGACTAAAGATCTTACTCACGAGACTTATAGGCATAACCGGTGTACTAGTCAAACCCAAGAACGCTAGCCCAAAATTCAAAATATCAAAAAGGATATTCAAAGCCTCATCTACCACCACCAACAATTCTATAGACAAAACAACTTAGGTTGAACTCCTCCATTTCTCACAAGATGACAAATGCAACCCCTTAGAACCCAATTGTACCTTAAGACATGAAATGGACCTACCTCCTTGCTATCGCTTAACAACCTCTCACTCAATGACGGGATCATTTGGCATTCAGGATCTAACTCTACGGGTCCTACCATTTATGAAACCTTATGCATCCCTAATACAACAACAAAATTCACCACATCAAATCCACAAGTCTCAAGGAAAGACCTAATGCAATAAGAACCCGGAACAACACTATGAACCTCCTAGCAATAATATACCTAACAAAAGGATAGACATCAAAGATCTACACCACATCTTGGGCACACAAGAAGCCTCACTAGCAACCAAAAGAATAAAGAAGAGATAGTGACACACCGGGCCTAACAATACATGCACAACAAAGCCAAGAAAACTTCAACTTACCGGTAATAACATCGAGCATCTCATCCCGTTATTGAGTCACTTGATGAGCGCGACCACCTTGAGCTAAAGGTCGACCACCCATATGCTTCCTTCGGACATATGAATAATCCTTTAGCTTGTGACCCACTTTACTACACCCATAACAAGCATTGGTTTTCCTCAAGCATGGGCCACCATGGTACTTCCCATATTCTTTGACACTCGGGATAAGTCATACCTCCATCAACTCTTTTACCCTTATTGCGTAAATGAGGCCAATCCTTCCTCTTATGTCCTACTTCTCCGCAATCAAAACAAGCATTGGTTCTCTTGAAAATGGGCCCCTATGAATCTTATCACATGTCAGACACATAGCATCACCTCTATCCTTGAGACTTTGGAACTTATTCACATTACGGGCCCTCTTGGCCTTACTACCTCCCCTTTCACCACTAGAATCCTCGGGAACACTTGTTGACTGAGGTGAGTTGCCAATTCCGTCAACGCTTTGGCCACTTTCTATGGAGCATTGCAAATCTCCGCATTCGGCATATTGCCATCTTGAGTAGCTTGAGACATACCTTGAACTGTAATGGTTAGGGGTTAGCAATAAGCCCTGGTAGATCTAACTTTATCACACGACATAGATCATGAAGAAATAAAACATTTCCTAAAACGTCACAGAATCTCCTACTCATAGTTGTGGTGCACAACACAACCATGGATAGGACTCTAATCGACGCGGTGTGTTGGACTCCGAGGATCTATCAACTTAGTGCTCTGATACCATCTTTGTCACGACCCAAGCATAGGGCCGAGACATAACAGGTGAATGGGTAACCCGAGGGGACCCCAAACAAGCTTCATAGCATATCATTACAAATTCTTGGTTGTGGAAGCAATGTAAAACAACTTAAGAAACATAAATAAGGGGAATTGGCACTAAGGGAGAGAGAGATTATAGTTAAATAACTTGAATATTATAAGTAAGTCAAAGCTCAAGCATAATACATAACACGTCCAACAACACCTCTATTACATAGATAAGAGTGGGGGCCAAGGCAAACAACTGGGCTCATCCTCATAGTTAATATATACATAAAAGAAAGTTTAAAATATAGTATAAGAGAATAGTCATTGTTCCTGGAATGGACGCCTCACCAAAGGCTAACTTGAACAATTCGTCTAGCCACAAGAAGAATCAATAGGAGCTATCATGTAGGCATAGAATATGCCTTAGTATGTTTTAATGTACTAAGTATGTGGGATGCAATGCAACAATAAATAACCCTTATAATCAAAATTCATACAATAGACAATAGGCATATATAGCAAAATGGCATGTATGTTAAATGTATAAGTAAAACATGCTTAAGTAACTCATACTCATATAGGATATCATATGTGTAGAAGAGACTAAACTAGATTTCCAAATGTATAACTCTTTGGTAGGTTAGTGATGATGCCACTCCTAGGTTGATTAGTACTAACCCTCATCTAGGTTGGTGATAATGCCGCCCCATCACTTAGGTGGATGAGTACTAATCCTTATCTAGATTGGCAAGTACTAACCCTCATATAAGTTATTGATGATGCCGCCCCATCCCTAGGTTGATGAGTACTAACCCTTATCTTGGTTGGTGATAATGCCTCCCATCGCCAAGATGGATGAGTACCAACCCTTATCTAGGTTGACCGTACTAACCCCCATCCAGGTTATAGGGGTGGTTGAACCCCCCGGATTGGGCATAGTCGAGTTCTACACTTTATATATGATTCATTATATGGTCTAATGCAACACTTTATATAGAATTTATCATATACATAAGCTCATTTCATCATCTTATAATCAATCATATCATAAGTCTGGCCATGATTTTGGAGAAAATTGCAGAAGTTGCTATTTTTTGCGGTCATACCAGACTATCTAGGTCGTAGACTACTCTACGAATCGTAGAAAGATTTGGGTGGAATTCCAGTGAGGGGATGATTTCTGAAGTTCATTCTATGAACATGAAGACAAGCCGTAGAGCATTTTACGATCCATAGAGGAGGATTCGTGCCCTAAGGATCAAAGAAGTGGACTTGCAGGAATGGCATCAGACGAAATCCCTTTTACTGGTTGTAAGTCACTTTACGAGTCCTAGAGAGGTATCACATAAGATAGGTCCAAAATTCTAGCAGTTGAGTACGAGACCTCGATTACGGGTTGTAAAGTACCTTTCGTATGGCGTGCCGACCAGTTTTTATATTTTTTGTCTAGGATTTGATTTTAATTATTATAAATAGGTCTTTTAGGTTATTTTTCAGAAGTTTTCACCTAGTACTCAAAGAACTCAAGATTTTGAGAGAGAAAATTATAAGATCATATTGGAGAGTCTTTGAGAACACTTGTGGTTTAATTTGATCTTTAAGCTTGTGATTTTCATTGAAATTGGATTGCTTGTTCTTAATTATATTGTGTAAATGTTTAATTATGTATTCTCAATTCATAATCTCTACATCTACACATAACAGGAGTAGCTAAATCCACAACTAGGGTTGTGAGAACATGAAGAAATAACAAAGTAAAATTAGATAGTTCACAATTCTTGGAAGTTGTATATGCATATACTAATTAACTCTCTTTGTTTTGCAATTTTTTCTTATGGTGGCCAACATTAGAACCTGCCTAGTGTTACTAACTAGACCAAGGTAGTAATGAATAGGAAAAGAAATTAATTAATAGGATTCGATTGATGTATTCTCGTCTAATCAACAAAATTGGGCCAAAGGGAGGTTGTACTGGGACTAAAAGGTACTGGTTAGTGAAGTACACTATGGAGATGGGCCATGTCGCATAGTGAAATTCACCTCTCACCTTTGACTAAAAGGATTGGTGAACTTAAATTACCTATAAAAGAATTAGGTTATCCTATGATACTAGTTGGGGAATCATGGGAAACACAATATCCTAGTTTCTCTGCATTATTGACTTCTATTTTGTAATAGTTAGTTAGGTTACTTTTCTCATTGATTATTGCAAACTCCACCTCCCTTTGGGGAATCAAGTTGGTTTATTATTCGAATTGCATATTGGTGAATTTTCTTCAGTCTACGTATTCACTATGGGTTCGACCGTAACAATGGTTAGGTTCATTTCTTGACAACTATCGCTTTATCCTCTAAAAAGAAGGTGTAACTTGGGCAATATCAAGATTTTGACACCGTTGAAGGGGAAGACAACCAGACTTATTCATTTGTAATTTGAGTGTTAATCCTTAGTTGTCTTATTTTACTTTTGTTTGTTGTTTGTTGTTTCTTTTCAGGGTGTACGTGTACTGTATGCCCAACACCTAGAATCAAGGCAATCCTTTAACTCCATTTGATCCAGAGATCCACAAAATATTGAGAAGAATGGCCAAAGACAATGCCAAGAATGCGGCTACTGTAGCGCTGAACAAATATAATAATGATAATAATGGGAATGAGAATCCACCTCCTTCGGTAGACATTCCACAACCTCAGGATTTCAATGCCAACACTTACCAATGGAATCAGTACAGGTTGAATCCTATGGCTATAGAGGTGACTGGAGCCATTATGTTGCCACAACTATCGCTAGACATAAAGTTTAAAGTCTCGAGTGCATTACTTCAGATGTTGCAGAACCATAGGCTATTTGCAGGCTTACCATCAAAGGATCCTCATAACCATCTACTTAATGTGGTGTTTGTCTGTAAGAGTATGATGGGGACACATAATTTGTCTATGGATGCTGTGGGATTTCATGTCTTCCTATTATCTCTTACATGCAATGCTGCATTATGGCTATTTGAGCTCCCACAGAGTTTAATCACAAGTTGAGCAGACTTGCAGAAGGCCTTTTTGGAGAGGTACTTCCCCAGATCGAAGAAGCTCAACTTGAAGTACCAGATCAACAACCTTGAGCAACTTCCTGGTGATTCGTTAAGTACCACTTAGGTGTGGTTCACTAAATGTCTGAGAAGCATCCCTGACCACAATATAGTTGATGATGCCTTAGTGGAGATCTTCTGCCATGCCCTCTATGATAATAGTTAGGCCTGCCTGACACTATCATTGGGGGCATGTTTCTAGATTAACCATATATAAAAATTACAGAGTGTATGAAAAGAGTGGTCAAGACAAATCGTGCATGGGGGCAGTGAGATAGAGCATCCACAAAAAATTCATGCGCTGTCAGTATGGGTCCAAAACAAGAAAGAATTAATGAGGAAATCATGCAACAACTTACTGAAATTTGCACAGGTATGGAGGTAATGACGAAACATAGCCAAGAGAGAGTAAATATAGTGGTTCATCAACCTCCACATGCACCGATGTACGAGAAGCCTTACTATGAGGAGGATGCATGTTTTGTTGTTGATTAGATAGGGGAGTTTTCGGACCAACACCCAAGGGTCCAATTAGGACTAGCACCAAGGTTAAGGAAACCAAGGTCGGAACTTTAGTAGAGATGGAGCTTGTAGGGACAACTGTGGAAGTTATTATGATATGAACAGGGGTCCAGATGCAGATTGGGGTGACAGAGAAGACTTCAAAAATGGTCCTTATGTGCCATTACACAACTGCAACACAGGTGTAAGTAGTTCCAAAATTGAGGAGATGTTTGATAGCCTGCTAAAGAAGGCTGAGACACAGGATGAGACTCTAAGGGGCATGAAATTAGAGATTTCAATTATTAATCAAAAAATAAAGTCTCACTCTGCGGCTATCAAACAGTTAGAACAACAGTTTGGTCAAGTGTCGACTCAACTCAATTAGAGTCATAGGGGTACACTACCTAGTAATAGAGTGCAAAATCTTAAGAATGATGGGAAGTGTATGACAGTTAGTACTAAGTGTGGCAAGAGCACCATTTTTTCACCTATGCCAATTAATGAAGAAGATATTCGAGAGGAGATGGTTGTGACAAAGGATGTGGATGAAGGAGGTGATCGTGGCAAAATGGGATGAGTGAAACTGCTGATGCACCATAAGATTAAAGCCTATTCATAGACAACTCCTCCTTCCTTCCCTCCAAGAATAAAAAAGAGGGACGAGGAAGGTAAATTCAAGCAATTTCTCTCCATGTTGAAGCAACTCTCCATCAACATCCCTCTTTTTGAGGTGTTGGAGGAGATGCTCGGGTATGCTAAGTGTATGAAAGACTTGGTCACAGAAAGCGCACTGTGAGTCAGGAGCTCTCTCAAGAGCTTCAATATTACAGTGTTATTGCTATGAGGTCCTTAGTTCAGAAGCATGAAGATCTAGGTGCTTTCACCATACCCTACACCATTGGTGATATAGAGTTCGCAAGGGCACTACGTGATCTAGGTGTGAGCACAAATATGATGCCCCTTACGGTCTACAAGAAGCTTGGAATCAAAGACCCCACTCTAAATAACTTGCAGTTATTGATGGCATATCGCATGGTGAAGAAGCTTGTGGGGATATTGTAAGACGTGTTGGTAAAAGTTGAGAAGTTCATATTCTCAGCAGACTTTGTGATCCAAGATTGCGAAGTTGACTTTGACTTCCTATTCATCTTGGGAAGATTATTTCTAACACAGGATGATCCCTAGTAGATATGGAAGCTGGTCAACTCAGGTATAGATTGAATGACGAAGAAGTTGCCTTCAATATTTGTCAATCCATGAAGTATCCATATGAGTTGAAGAGTGAAGTCTGAGCAATTGGTAAAGTCTGAGTAACCAATTTTTCTAACTCATGTCGTGACAATAAATCAGGCGTTACTTTGGAGGAAACCCAAGGGTTATTGATGTAATAGTATAGTTATAGTAGTCATAACTACACTCGTACCTGCACATCTACAGTTGCGCCAGTGCATAATTACTTTCTAGTTGTCTTTGTTTCTTGTTCTCTGCTTTACATTTCAGTGGATCAAACATCTTGGACTTACATGTTGTTTTGTGGGTTATTTGCAGATAAAATGCCTCTAAAAGATAAACGGGCTATTCAAGCTCTACAATGGAGGTTGAGGGACGAATCGTCCGTAATCGAGCAATTCGAGGGCTCTGTGAAAGTTCACAGAGTCAGGTTAGACCCGAATTCCAATAGATCTTAGACTCAGCCACTCGCAACACAAACATCCATGGAAGTGAGTAATTCCCACCAGTTTGAAGAGGAGGAACAACAGGGAAATGGGGATGGGTCAGTTAGCAGCTTTCCACAGATGACCCCCTCACACTCAGGTTCAGAGTTAGAGTCAAAGAGGACTTCTTAGAAGGAGGAGGTCCAGTCCCAGCCCCAGTGTACAACAGATAGTGCAGGATGAAGGAAATATATGACCAAGGGTTGGATCCTAAGGGGTAAGGAAAGTTGGTTTGCCAATTTCATGAGGAGTCCCGGCTGAATGCCTCAAGCTTAGATAGAGTGCCCGGATTGGATGTTGGATTGGATGAGAACAGACTATGATGGACCACACAACAGCTGCGCAAATATGCCCCTTACGTAGTCGATGAGTTCTATGCAGCATACCTTGCTACACTCCGCCAAGGGGTGCCGAAGAATAAAAGACCAATTAAGCAGCCGAGACTACAGGTGGTGATAATTCGTGGCAGAAGAGTTGATATATTGGAGGAGACAATCCGACGAGTGCAGTTTGGGCCTACTTATACAACCCTTAGTCCGCCATGGAGTATGATAGTCGTATTAAGAAGATGAGGACAACAGCGAATGTAAAGGACATCAGGGCTAGGATAGAGCTTCTATGATGGATTGCTATGATGGATTGCTAGCAAGATTTGTGAGGAGGGTGTTGAGGCGAGTGGGTCACAAACACACAGATCTAATAGTAAAAGCTCACCACTCATTCCAGGCCAAGTTATGGTTGTCCATTATCCGTTAGCGTATTAGGCCAACTTTTACCGATAATGTGATCAATCCTTGAGAGTGCTGTATTGTTGGCCATCCTTCTAGCTGGGTATGCTATAGATTGGGCCCAGATCATTTCAAAGCAATTCATGAGGCTACAGATCGAACGAGCACCTTACTGTAATTTCTAGTTTTGATTCATCGACTATGCAGTGCAGCAGGTGTTCCTAAAGACCCTCATTGGGACCCTCATATAGTGGCCACACACACTACAGATCCTAGCCTCGTAAAGGGTGATGAGAACATGGTGGCCTTACTACAAGCAGCTCCTCTAGCTACCTAAAAACCATCCCCGGTAGAGCCTCAAACTCCAGGTTCACCCTAGATACTATCAGCACTACTCTGGCTACTATAGAGCCCATACTTGCAGTTGAGATCAAGTCTACACCATCCTCCAGTACTCCAGCACTAACAACACCTTCTTTACAGGTTGACCCTCTTTTCTTTGTTGTTGCATCACATGCTTTATTGCACAGGGTGACTGTAGCAGAGGGCAGGCTACGTGAGCTGTTAGTGCAGGTCTGGCCATTGATTGATCAGACTGTTTGGGAATCCAAGGAGAGGATGAAGGCATATGCTTGAGATTTGGTTAATGAGAGAGTCACAGTAGTGGATGCTAGGGTCGATGTATTTGAGACCAGAGTACACAAGTGGCTTGAGGGAGCTAGGCCTGCCGATGTGAGCGTAGTTACTAAGGAGTTGGCCAAATTCAAGGCCGAATTATTACAGATGTTGGCAGCCCTTGTTCCAGCTTCGAAGGGAGCATCGGCAGAAGATGAGTCATTTGATTAGCTTACCGACCGTCTGGACACTAGAGGGAAGAGGCCCCTCGAGCACATTGACCCAGAGCCGACCCCGAAGTAGCTGAGACAGGAGGAGGATCCCATACCTTAGGAGATGGTACAAGAGTTGCTTTTGTTGGCGGCTATTCATAGAGAGAGAGCACAACATACCCCAGCTGGAGAAGGTACTTCTGGCACTGCAGTAGAGGAGGAGAGACAACCCTAGGACCCTGCAGACCAGCCTGAGATCGGTGCTTGATGTACCTTGATGTTTGACTTCTTTTGACCCTAGTGCTCATTTTGTTATGTTGGATACTTTGTTTTCATTTTAGACAATCTTTTGATTGTGTTGGTTTTTGATTGCGTTTAAATATGTTTATGTTGGATGTTATTTTTAATTCTGCTTTGAATGTTTATTTTTAGTTTTTAATGGATGTATTTATATATTTCTATGATATCATGTTTGATTTTTGTTTTTGTCTTTACTTTGAGGACAATGTATCATCATTTGGTGGGGTGGTGGAAATTATGGATTAAGGTGAAGTCTATGTAGCCTCATGTCCATAACTTCACCTATTTTTGATCCCAATGTTTTCTTGCCATGTTTCTTTTTATTTGTGGATGTTTTATTTTCTGTTGAACCTATATATTTTAGGAAGTATAGATGATTTGGAAATGCATAGTAATGTTATCTTTCGGCATATATATAGTTCTTAGATTTTCTTTAAACTTTTGATGCAAAATTGGATACCCTCAAAATTATTGAGGTTGTGATTATTGATGTATTCATATATTTTTGAGTATATGGCAATGTGTGTTCTCATATTGTGAAGGTAAGTTAAAACTGAAAGCATGACCTGTGAGTCTATACTTGATTGTGGATGCAATTGCCATGTGTGTTGTGATATTATTTTGATGCATTCATATATCATTGTGTTGACTCAGAACTTGCCTAAGTGCTCTAAGGTTTGGTTTGGTGATTTGGTTGATTTGGAAGTGACTTTAGGCCTTTGTTCTAGTAGTAAGCCCACTTTTGCCTAAATTACCCACTAAATGAACTAGTGAATACCTTGTTCCAAATTTTTGAGCTTCTCATTCACTCACGTTTCTTGACACCTTGCTGACCTTACCTCGTTTGATGAAATACCATGATATTGGCCCTGATCTATCCTTGAACATATGAATCTTGATTGAGGCTAAAAGCCTAAGTTGAGGATGGCTGCATTGGTGGCCCTGGTTTGAGGCATAGATATTGTGTACTTCCCTTTAGACTAAAAGCCTAAGTTGAGGCTACCCCTTATCGTGGTAAAGTAACAAAAATGAGGTAGTTAATTGGGGTGAAAAGAACGAAAATGAATGATCATGATCCTGGTGAAGAAAAAGAAAAGAAAGAGCCCCTTGAGTTGAAAAGATTAGCAAAGATGAGTTCAAAGTGAAGGCACAACTGAAAAGTGAAAGAAAAAGCTCAGGAAAAACTTTAAATAGGGAAATAAGGGAAGAATTAGTGAAAGGGTTATATTATGAAAGCAAAACATGCTGGTAAACATGGTTCAAGGATAGCTTTTAGTCACTATTTGCCTAAAATACCATACTAAAGCACCCTGAGCCCATGCTACAAGCCAATAAGTCCTAAAGTGATCTAAATCCACTTTGGCACCAAACCAAAAAATGAGCACAGGGGCAAGCTTATGGTGTTAGTCATTTTGCACGAATTTCAATTGTGAGAGTGAGAATGTTTCCTCAGTCCTTCATTTCTGAATGTTCTTGAATGAGTATAAGAGACTTCTTTCTAGTGAGGACATTTGCATTACTTGAGTAGCAGATGACTATACCAGTGATTGTGGATGGTTGATGCTCCTTAGCTTATCAAAGTTGGATTTTCAGGTATGTCATTATGTTCCTTCTTGCTAAATAATTTTACAATCCTATTTTGATAATGGTAGTTGGGTACCCGAGTTAGAGGAGTGGATATATATGCCAATAGCATAGTTACTATGTATTTCTCTTTTTCTGTTTAGATTAATTTTTCGCTTGAGGACGAGCAACAATTCTAAGTTGAGGGTGTTGATATGCTGCCAAAATACAACATATTTGGTGCCTGAAGCAACGAATGTTGTGAGTTCTTAAAGTGACTTTTTAGTGTTTTGATGTGTTTTTGTGTTAATTTTGCAGAAAAGTAAGGTTGGCATGATTTTGAAGAAAAGTGGCGGATCTTGCTGAAGTATAGGTCATACGAGCCCACCTACGAGTCGTAGCTCATGCTAGGAGTCATAGGTTGTGTCGTAGCAAGAACCAGAGATCAAAAATCAGAAATCTACCAAGTGAAGGTCACCCTTACCAGTCCAGTTATGAGTCGTAATACACACTATGACTCGTATAGATGGACTTGTAGCAAGAATCAGAGAGCCAAATTGTTGGACTAAAAATTGAAGACCAAGACTACGAAACAAAAATACGAGTCATAGTCCAAGCAACGACTCTTACATATGGGTCATACCAGTTCAGTAAAAGTTGATAAGAACCTGATATAAGACCCCGACTACGACTAGTAGGTCATCCTACAAGTCGTAACTGTGAGATTTATCAGTTGCCAACTATCTTTTTTATGTAAATTCTAGTGTAATTTTGTAAATACTATATATAGTTTAAGTTAATTTTTTTCAGAGAGTTTGACCAGTTGACATTTCATAATTACATTTTGAAGCTTTTCTTAGATTTTTAGGATAGTTTATTGTTCTCTCTTGGTAAACCCATTTTGGGGATTGCAAATCTTGCCTTGTACTGATTGTTGATCAATCAAGCTTGTGGGTTTGCAACTTGTGGTGCCTATCTCCTTCGTTGTTATTGGTGAAACACTCAACTATGTCTATTATATGCATTCTTATGTGTTTTACTTTATCCATGAGTAGCTAAGCACCTACAACTTGGGGTTGTGGGAACCATGGGTAGTTGACTTGAAATAATCTAGTTTTCTTGCATTTCTACGATTGGGGTTTTGCATATATTATCTATTTTCTTTCATTTTTATTGTTGTTTGGTGGTGGCCAACACTAAACCCTGCCTACTATCACGATCCCTACCAAGGTAGTGATGAATAGGAAAGGGGAAGTAGATGATAGAATTCGATTGATGTGTTCTCGTTTAATCAACCAAACCTGACCTAGAGGGACTTGACTGGGACTATTAGTAACGGTAAGTTGGCATGCCATGGTGTCCGACTAAGCACCATGGTGAAATTCAACCTTCACCTTCACAAGAGGGCTGGAAGAACCTAAGATACCATCCTAGATGCAACTCACCAATTATAGTTATGTATCTAGGGTAATCAAGTCGACGAACCATGGGGGAACACAATTCCTAAGTTGTTCCCAATATTGAGTGTTTCCATACAATATAGTTAGTGTTTGTTTTATTTTGTTTTTGAATCACAAAAGAAACCCCCTATTTAGAGATTGTATTCATAAATACTAGAAATGATTAGTAGTGAAGTCTTATAGTCAAGCCATGTATTCCCTAGGGATTCAACCTTAACCTCAGTTAGATTAATTACTGACAGCGATGACTTTCTTATTGGATCATGACTATCATCAAGAGCGAGCAATTTTGCATAGTACTAAGGTTAAAAATGAAAACATCATTGAGTGTAAAAAATGAGACTCTTTCTGTGAGGGAACTTACATTGCATTGTTAGCACTAGGCTTGTTCAGTGATTATGGATTGTTGGTAAGGCCTTGCTTGTCATAGTTGTGTTGTCATATGCACTAGTTTGTATTGGTTTGCTAAATAGCTATCTAATCCTGTTTTGAAAAGTTGGTATGGGTATCTGAGTCTGAGATGTATGTGATGTATGCCATTGAGTAAAGGTCTATGTGTTACTGTATTGTCTATATAGATTGAGTCCATTGCTTGAGGACAAGCAACAATCTTAAGTTGAGGGTTTTAATGTTCTGCCAATATAGAACTTTCGATGCGTAAAACTTACGATTTTATGTGTTCTCAATGCGATGTTAGTTAGTATTATGTGTTTTGGTGTTTATGTTTGTAGGATTACAAGTTTGCCATGATTTTGGGGAAATTTGCAGAAGTTGCTAGTTTTTGCTGTTGTACGAGACCATCTACATATGACAGACCACTCTATAGGATGTAGGTAGGTTTCGTGTGGAATTCCAGGGATGGGTTGATCTCTGAAGTTCATTCTACAAAAATGTAGACGAGCCGTTGTGCATTTTACGAGCCATAAAAGAGGATTCATGCCCTGAGGATTAGAGAAGTGGACTTACTGGAATGTAATAAGATGAAACATCTGTTATGGGTCGTAAGTCACTTTATGAGTCATAGAGGGGTATCATTAAAGAGAAGTCAAAATTCTAGCAGTTGAGTATGAGACCCCAATTATGGGCCATAAACTTCAATACGGGCCATAAAGTACCTCTTGTATGGGTTGCCAACCAGTTTTTCTATTTTTTTTAGGATTTGATTTTTATTATTATAAATGGGTGTTTTAGATTATTTTTTATAAGTTTTCGCCTACTACTTAGAGAACTAAAGATTTTGAGAGAGAAAATTGTAAGATCATATTGTAGAGTCTTTGAGAACACTTATGGTTCAAGTTGATCTTTAAGCTTGTGATTTTCATTGAGATTGGATTGCTTGTTCTTAGTTCTTTTGTGTAAGTGTTTAATTATTTCTTTTGAATTCGTTATCTCTCCATCTACGCATAGCATGAGTAGCTAAATCAACAACTAAGGTTGTGGAAACCATGAAGAACTAACAAAGTAAAATTGGATAATTCACAATTCTTGGAAGGTGTATATACATGTATTAAGTAACTCTCTTCGTTTTTCATGTTTTCTAATGGGGTACAACATTAGGACCTGCCTAGTGTTACTAACTGGGCCAAGGTAGTAATAAATAGGAAACGAGATTAATTAATAGGATTCAATTGATGTATTCTCCTCTAATCAATCAAACTAGGCCAAGGGGCGGTTGTACTGGGACGAATAGGTAATAGTTAGTACAGCCAAACCATGTAGTTGGGTGAAGTAGTACAATGAAATTCACTTCTCGCCTTTGACCAAAGGGCTTGGTGAACTTAAATTACCATCCTACATGCTATACACTAGAAAAGAATTAGGTTATCGAGTGATACTGAGTTAGGGAATCATGGGGAACACAATACCCTAGTATCTCTCCATTATTGACTTCTATCTTGTAATAGTTAGTTAGTTTACTTTTCTCATTTATTTTTGCAAAACCCCCTCCTTTGGTGAATTATGTTGGTTAATTATTCAAATTGCATATTGGTGAATTTTCTCGAGTCCACGTATTTCTTATGAGTTCGACCCTAACCTTGCTTAGGCTCTATTTCTTGACAAAGACTGCTTTATCCTCTAAAGAGGAGGTGTAACTTGTGCGACATCAGGTGTCACATTACTAACCCTTACCTTTGTCCTAGAACTACCATCCCTTGGGCCGTTCAGAATGATTAGACGACTGTGCTTACGTCGAATCCCATTGTTTATCCTTTTTTTCATTCATTACCCCTTGGGCCGCGAGTAAGAATAAGGTGAGTTCTAGTGTTAGCTACCATTAAGAACATTAAAAATGAAGAGATAAATAATACATGCATGCACACTTTCCAAGGATTATAAATTATTTTATTTTTACCGTGCTAGTTCTTCATAGTTCCCACAACCCTAGTTATGGATTTAGCTACTCATGTTCATGTAGATGAATAAATCATGATATGAATTTGCATAATTAAACACTTACACCGAAGAATTGACGAACATGAAATTCAAAATGTCCACGTAAATCACAATATCGAACTTCAAATATTAGTATAAAAGTAATTTACTCCAAATCTCCAAGAACAAGCCAAAATAAAGTGATTAAATGAAGTTCCTAATTCTGTACATCTAAAATACCTAAACAATATTTTTATAATAAAAGAAAATCAAATTCTAAACTAATTAGGAATACTGGAATAGGGGCCTTCCACGAGTTGGTTTACATATTGTAATTGTGTTTATGACTTATGGAGGGGTCTCATAATCTGTCTCTTCACAATATGCCTTCTATATATGAGCTATTTTTCATTGCCCAAGGATTGACCTATGGACCGTAAGTACATTTGTCTTAATAACTTTCAGCAACTTGTCAAATCTCTGGGCCTTTCTTTCACAAAATAGTCTATGGATCGTGAAATAAACCACGACCCGTCCAATTAAACTATAGTTTCAATTTTAGCAAAATTGGCCATCACTATTTCAGGGCTACGAACCCTACCTACGACTTATTAATCAAACCATAGACCATAGACCATAGATGGTATCATACATCATCAAAAGTTGCAACTTGTACATTACAAAAACTCTCGAATTTTGTGATCCTACAAAATCAACATAAAACACATCAAATCTACTGACATCACTTAGACACCACACAAAATTCTAAGATTAAAGCATTACAAGTTTCGTATTTTGGATGCACATCAACACCCTCAAGTTAAAATTATTGCTTATTCTCAAGCGATGAACTCAATCTAGCATAAACAGTACAATAGACACATAGACCTCAATCTCATGACATACATCATATCACAGTCAAGCACAGATACCCTTTCAAACTATGATTGCATATACAAGATATTTATCAAACAAACTCAAGCATATCAACACATGATAGAGTAACTTTGATAGATAAGGAAATGTATATAAGCAACAATCACCGGGATAATCCACCATTAGCAATGTAAGTCAAGTGCCTTCACAAGAAAAAGTCCTGTTTCTCACTCAAACTAGTGTATTTTGATTGAATTCTAGGGATTGAACAATATACTCATACTCACAATTGATATTCAAACATTATGTAATACCATAGGCTTGCCCCTATATTCACGACCATTGACTAGTTGAGCTAGGACCATTATAGGACTTTCTTAGCTTGTAACATAGGCTTGGGGGCTTGTTAAGATATTTTTGGAACATAGTGATTCATTGCCCTCCTTGACATTGCAATATTTCACACTTTGCCTTACCAATACTGGCATTTTAACTCATTGTTCCCTTTTTCCTATTTCAAACATTTTCGGGTACACTTATTTGACTTTTTAGCTTATGGCCTTTCATTTTTCTCAATTCCTTTTCTTTTTAGCTCATGTTTTGGTATTTATTTACTTTTCTTAGACCCATATATCTTTTTTCCCTTGTTCATTATACTCTTATGCTTCCCTTCTCGTCTTGCTGTTATTTCTTTGTAGCAGCCACCCACAACTTAGGCTTTTTGGCTGACTTGAGGTGGATGATATTCGACCTATGAACCAAGGTCATTTTTGGTAGCCACCTTAAATTTAGGCTTTTAGCTGAGTTAAGGTGCACAATATTTAGGGAGGAACTAGGGCCAAATTAAGGATTTACACTGTCCAAATGGTTTGGTGACTCAGGTATTTACAAAGAAAAAGTACATGTACAACTCAAATATTAGGATCAACGGATACAAATTACATTTTGATGGTTATTTTAGGCAAAGTGTACTATTATGAATAACAACTTATGATCCTTTCCTAACCAACTAGCCTATAGTCGTAGTCAGAGTAACATAGCAAGTTCTGGATTTAACACAGTATAAGAATTACATTATAAAGCTCACACACACTTGGCACTGAACACACTATAAATGTAGACTCTCAGATTGTGCTTTTTAATACAGTTTTAGCCATATATTACCAGAACAAACATTTTCAACTATTGATCATACATAGTTGTTATCAAAACTACCTTTTCAGCACATCATTAATTAAAAAAAAATAGAGGGGTATCATTTTTCAGTATAAACTAATATATACTATAGATATCAGTACAATATGCTACCAATACTACTTATACATCCTAAACGTGTCGGTTCAACAGAAAGTGAATGTCCTTAGGGAAAGAAAACAGGCAAGAAAACTCTGTGGGCTCAAAAACTGGAGTCGATATAGGCCTTAGTTACTCAGACTTCACCAAGGCCTATAACTACCCATACCTCATTGAAAAAGCTTTGCAATATCCTCAATGCAAGAAAAATAATACCAAAAACTGAAATAGGGGTGAAAAAGTACATACCTAGTCGCCAAGCGCCAGTCTCAGATTGTGAATCACCACCCTGAACCTGCCAGGTGGTCTCCTTTATTGCAGTGGCCTGTCCTGAAGGTCCAACACCCAATACCATCTCATGCTCTCGTGCGTGATGCAATATCTTATCAACTATGGAGGCCTTTCCAGCAGCCTCTATCTGCTATCTCTCCAGCCTCTCAGCATATCCCCTAGCATCCTCAGGACTATTATCTCTCAAATATGCCTCTTTCCAGAGGTGTAGACTGTGAGCTCATCTGCAAATAGGTCCAAAACTAGTGTAGTAATATCAGGCATGGGAATCATCAGTGGTGTTGGAGCTACTATCCTCATCTTATCACAGACTTGCTGGATCTCTATCCGGATGGCAGTCATATTTGGAATCTGAGTCAAACAAAGGCGTTCCTGCACATGCCTCTCAACCGCATCCATAGAGACATGTAGCAATGTGAATCATTCACCTAGTGCAGCCGTATAACACTCCTACATATGCTCCTCGAATTAAAAAATGGCGTTCTGAAGCCAAGGCCTGATCTATTGTAATAACTAAGTCAACTGGGACTCAGTGTGAGCCTAAATGGACTCCGTGGAAAATAAACCATACCCGCGGTTTGAGAATGTGAAGGCATGACTTTTGGTACAGTGGAGGAAGTAGAAGTGGTCCCCATTTCCATCACAACATCGATCTACAGGGGCCTCTCAGGCTTATTATCATTAGTAACAATAGAGGTAGTTACCTCAGCATGCGGAGGCTCGACAAACATCTCAGGTAACTGGACATGAACATGAGGTGCTTGCCTAGGTATAACTAGATTCTCATTGGTATTTATTAGTCAACATCCTAGGTCCTCTGGACATCTATAATAGCATCGACATTGGGGATGATCTTAGCCCCCACCTCTAAATAGAGCCGATGAACTAAAAATGGGAACAATATAGATATCAGCCTCTTCAAAGTGCGCTCGCGTATCTCCTCTACAATATAACAAGCAAAGTTGATTTTATATTCCAACTATGGTGCTGGCAACAAGTGCTGCATGATCTGGCATAAAAGTATTATCTACGTGTGTCAGCCAGATCCAAGTATGAACCACTGGCTACCCAAATTTTCTAGCAAAATTGAGCAAGGCCTTTATAATAGACATGGGGTCGGAAACCCATTTGGCATCTATCCCTCACTCAGCAATGTGGCTGGTAATCTATCTCAATAGGGCGGCCTTTCAGATTGAATCTCTCATAACTACATGATTCTGTGCCTGCCCCAATCTGTAATCGAACTCAACTGTAGTCATGGGGCCTGCTAGTCAGGACCAAACAAAAATCTACAAATGGTGGTCTCTAATAGATAAACAGAAACATCTTGCACCAATGTCTTGGTTAGTCTGGGCTGAGAAAAAGCCTTAGCCTTTTTGGCATAACTTTAATAACTATAGAAACTTAGGATGCGCTGAACACACGGACCAAATTCGGGGGGTACTTCCCTGATGGTGCTGCTAGCCAATCCAAGCTATATTAGCACATTTTGAATGGAGGATGAGTACAATATCAAAATCGGCTGTCACTATTAAAGTTCTACTCAAATATGGTCTGGGTGTGCCAGCCTCTATCTTCCTGCTTGAAGTCCTCTTTTATAGATAGCCAGCATACCCTTGACGCACTAGCGTCTTGGATGCCCAGCTACTAGAAATGGTAGTATGGAAGACTTGCCCAAACACCCAGACGCTGAGCTCAACTCATCATCTAATCCTGAATCATCTCTATTGGGGGAGCCTGACCAGGACCTCTTCCTGGAGTTTGTTATCTGTATAGAGTTGCTCCTCTCTGAACCTCACTCGTCAAACTAGGGAGGTTGTGGAGTAATGGCTAGTGGCTAGTATGGTACTATCTGCATGGATACTTCCCTAGTACATCATGGCTTAATACCCTCATTTGGACGGACATTGAGCTCCTTCACTGAGCTACTAGCCACAAACTCCTTTAGCTCATCATGGAGTATATCACAGAAAGCCTCAATCTCATCATGTCTCAGTCAGGGACCCATGGTATCTTCAAACATAACCAAACAAGCATACATGAGTCTAGACCTATCTCTAACACATGAATTATGATACTAAAAATCCAACTAAAGGCCCAGTCAACGAAGAATAAACATTGGTAAATACATATAGACTAGCCCAAAACAATACGGTATATAAAATCAACTCAAATTGAAGTACAAAGATAGGTCAAACACAGTTTAACATTGCCAACACATATCCAACAAAAACCATTCATCCCAAACCCATTCCAGTTCAAATTACCATCCTACCCTGTATGTGTTCATTCAGTCAAATCCATAAAAAAATATACACACCCCAAATGACCAATCAAAACTAGAGACAAAGCGAATTTCCATGCGAAATACCCAAAAAAAATCATTTATTCAATTTGGCATTACGACACCCTAACACTGTACCATTGCTTATTTAAATCATATAAAATTCAACATCAGAGTAGCAAGGTTTCTCAATATGGGCATGTAGTACATAATATTATGCACATAATTTCTTTTAAAATAAGCTTGAGTACACATACAACACATTTTAATGCCAAAGTATCAATGAAACATTACAAATAATTCAATGAACTTTTCAGGTTTCATCAATCCTAGGGTAAGAAAATTCGACCTCACTAGTTTCCCAAGCCAATAAATAGATTCTTCTTGTGGCTAAACGGACTGTCTAGTTATCCTTTTGTGAGTCCTCCATTCCGATGACAATGACTATTCTCTTATGTTATGTATTAAGACTCTCTTTCATTTATTGTATACTTGTGACCATGAGGGTGAGTCTGGTTGCTTTGTCTTGGTCCCCGCTAAGTATATATGTTTAGAGGTATTGTTGGACAAGTTATCTATTATGTTTGAGCTTTGACTCATCTATATAATTTAAGTATTAAACACTCCCTCTCTCCCTTAGTCCCAATTCCCCTTGTTCGTGTTTCTTATGTTGTTTTATACTGTTTTGTTATCGAGGATGTATTATGATATGCTATGAGGCTTGTTTGGGGTTCCTTCGGGTTCCCAATTCATCGGTCATGTCTTGGCCCTAGGCTTGGGTCATGACAAAGATGGTATCAGAGTACTAGGTTTTTAGATCCTCAGAGTCCAACACAGCACATCGATTAGAGTCTTATTCATGATTGCATTGTGCACCACAACTATGAGTAGGAGGCTGTGAGATGTTTTAGAAAATATTTCCTTCAGTAGGAGGCTATGAGATGTTTTAGGAAATATTTCCCTTTTTTATGGTCTATGTCGTTCTTTAGAAGTGAGATAGGGCTTTCCTCTCTAGTGAAAGTTCTTTGCTCTTCTAGTTGATCTTGCTGCTTCAAAGAGGAAGACAAAAGAAGGTAAGTTGAAGGTTTTGATCTTGATAGATCTGAGTTTCATTATTTCTTCCATTATTCTTTTGGTTGCTAGTGAGCTTCTTATGTGTCCCGAGTTGTGATGTGACCTTTTAGTGTCTATCACTTGGTTGAGTATATGGTTCCTAGAAAGTCCATAAGTGTTGACCCATGTTCATGTTGCATTAGGTCTAGCCTTTGTGACTTGTTGGAGTTGGTGCGGTGGTTGTGATGTTATACTTAGGATAGGATAGTAGCATGAATGTTGTGTCTTCATGGATGGTAGAACCCGTAGAGTTAGATTTCGGCTCCCTAATGAACCCGTCTTGAGTGGGAGGGTGTCAAGTGGTAGCAAAATAGAGGTAGATCCATTCTTTCCTGAAGGTTTAATTAATCTCTAAGGGTTGCCCATGTTCTTATTGCATAGAAGTCTTGCCTTGTGATCTTGGTTGAACTTAGCTTGATGTGATGGAGGTCTTGGCGTATCTTGGGCTACTTGCATAGCATGTTTCCAATAAGTGTAGAACAAGTAAAGTTGTAATATGATGGTTGAGGATGGTCAGTCTATTTGGTCAACTATAATGGGTTAGTCGCTTCACTAAGATTGATCTTTGGTTTGGGTTTTGTCCCCAAGTAAGGGTCAAGGCAGGTGATATCCCTAGGTGTCTTTTTGGATTAGGAATGAGCATTATTACTATTGGTGGAGTTGTTTGGTTGACTTTTTCACTAGAGGTGTTTGTGGGTTTCTTGAATAGGGTCTTAAAACCCTACCTTAATATGTTTGTGGTGGTCTCTAGTGATGAGGTATTGACTTGTTTAGAGATTCTGAATCATTTAGGTGTAATGTTGCAAATCTTGGAGGACGAGAGGTTGTTTGCGAAGTGTGAGGAGTGTGCATTGTGCATTGTGGATAGCAAGAAGGTAGTTAGAATTCTTTAAGGATTATGATATGAGCGTGCATTATTTTTCCCGGTAAGGCTAATGTTGTGGTCGGTGCTCTAGATAGCCTAGCATGTTGATGATAGCGGCAAGGAGGTGACTAGGGAGGTGCATCATTTGGCTAGATTGGGAGATTAGGTTAGATGAAGTTGAGCATGGTGGTGTAGCATTCTTGTTGGTTCTAAATCTTCTTGGGTTGGAGAGGGCTAGATTAAGCAAAACCTTGATCTCATTTTGGTAGGGTTGGAAGTTTTGGGTGAAGAGGGGGTATAGTGGAGGTTGTCTCCAAAGGGGGAGATGGTATGTCATGACAACAAGTAAGATAGGTGTGGTTAAGTATGACAAATGAGTTATGGTTTTGAGTCCTTATAGGATGAATAGAGTAGTTGGAAAGGTTGCATAAGTTTGGGGATTGCCTATGGATAAGGGTTTGGTTAGTCTGGTTCTTCATGCTTCTAGGTGAATGGGATGTGTTAATGACTAGATCTATAGCATTCTTTGGGATTGTGGGTTATGTGGAGGATAAGTTGTCTTAGGAGAGGGTCCCAGTGGAGGTGTTGGATGGATGAGTGGAGAAATTGATCTATATTGATGTAGTGTTTGTCAAGGCCCTTTTGGGGGAGGAGGAGGGAGTCATTTATTTGTATGTGTCTATCGAGGAGTCAGTGCGGGCATGAAGAACCAATATCCATATTTCTTTCATTTTATTCAAACTTATGATGACATGTAAAGTCCTTTCTATGATTCCAACGCTTATGTTTCATCCCTATGTCATTCATATGCATTCATTTTTAAATTGGTAAGTTTATGATGATTTCACACTTAAGTTGATATTTTGAAAATGGTGTTTTAAAGTGTATTATTGCATTCATGTTGGGGATGATTTGTTCATGACTACTCTTCTCATATACGTTTCTTTGACATTCGGGGACGATTGTTCCTAAGGGGAAGATATTGAAACGACCCTAAAAGTGCTCGAAAATATGTCTTGAAAATAACCAAAATATTAATTTTCATATATCTCAAAATCTGCTCGGTATTTCAAAAATTTGACCTCATATTCTTTTTCATGGGGCGAAGTTGAGTGGGACATGGGTCTAACCTGAATATTAGAGCAACCGTATCAAAATAAAAAAATTGCAAAAACGTGATTTAGGAGGGTCAACTTTAAAGGGACATATCTCTTAGCACACAAAGAACTGAGTGGCTCATGATCTACCAAATTAAAGTTCTTTGAATTAGCTTTCCAACAAACTTGGTTTCACCTCATTCCAATTTCAGATGGAGAATTTATGTTCATTTTTCGTGGAACTCGTTTGTGCAGAGATGCAAATTCCAGTGAATAATTTGCATCGCTTCTACGATACGGAGCAGTGTTATTTTGGTCCTGTCTTTTTTGACTTTCGTCCAAGACTTTCAAGTCTTGGGGCCTTAGGGTTCTCATACTTGAAAATACATATACTTAGCCTTATTTCACCCCTTATAACATCCTAAACATTCCCCAATACTCACTCAAATACTTAAACTAATATTTCTCTCAAGATTCAAGTCCCAAGACTCTCACCCGGATCTAAGGAATTCCTTCAAGCTTCAAGTCTCCATTAAAGTATTGTTCAAGAAATTCTTCACGGTCAAGGTATATGGGTTTTATCCATTGGGTCCTTCCACCCATGGTGCCCTAACCTCTTTTTTACTCAAATTGAATGACTTAAAGTTAATTTACAAATGAGTCTTTCATATTATGAAATTCACTACATATTATGTTAAAGCTATGTCAAATTGTGACTGTTTCGCTATATTTTGAGCTAGAAATCTTAGATCTAATGTAAGATTTGAGGAGTGGTTTTTGATATATATTGCTTGAGGGTGTTGCAAGGTATTGATTGATGGTTTTATAATGGATTTTCTTGCATGATTTTACTCTTGAATTGCATGGTTTTACACTAGCACTAAATACCCTCCAAATGTTTGATAAAATGTCTTTTTAAGGATTCTTTAAGTTTTGATGATCTATTTGTTGAGTTATGATTAAAGTGACCCTATGATTGACTACCCAGACTTCCTCAAGATCCCATTCCTCCACCGTCTTTATCTCTTCCGCATTTCCAAGGTATGGCTTGACTCTTTGGCCATTTACTTTGAAAGTTCCTCGATTTCATCTCTCCAGTTCAATGGCCCCATGATCAAGGACATGTTCTACTCAGAAGGATCCGAACCATCTAGATTTGAGCTTACCAGGGAACAACTTCAATCTTGAATTGTATAACAGCACCAAGTCCCCTGGTGAGAATTAGTAGTTCTTTATACGATAGCCATGCTACACTTCGTTCTTTATTTTTACAAGGCTGAGCTCTCATATACTTTCAATCAAAATTTATCAAGCTCATTGAGTTGGCTCTGTTTAGAGAGTGTTGCATCATTCCAATCCAGATTCAACTTTTTCGACACTCACATTGCTTTATGCTTAAGCTCAATTGGCTAGTAACATGCTTTTCAAAAGACAAGTTGGTAGGGAGACATGCCTATAGGGGTCTTGAATGCTGTCTGATATACCAATACTGCATCATCTAGCTTTCATGACCAATATGTACGGTTTGCGTTCACAGTTTTTGATAAAATCTGTTTGATTTCCCTATTGGACACCTCCACCTTCCCAATCGTCTGAGGATGATAAGGTGTCGCTACCCAATGTTTCACTCCATACTTTTCAAGAAGAGCTTTAAAAAGTCTATTATAGAAGCGAGAGCCTCCATCACTGATGATTGCCAGAGTGGTGCCAAACCGTGAGAAGATGTTCTTTTTCAGAAATATGGTAAGACTTTTTACCTTATTGTTAGGTAGAGCTATGTCCTCTACCCACTTTGATACATAATTCAAAACAACTAGATGTATTTGTTTCCATGTGAGCTAACTAATAGTCCATGAAGTCTATCCCCCATAATCAAATAACACAATCACCATAATGGGGTTTAGAGAGAGCTCATGCTTTCATGAAATCCGACCTTCTCTTTGACACTGGTCACAAGGTTTGGCATAGTCATGGGCATCTTTGTGGATGGTGGGCCAGAAACACCCATATTGTAAGATCTTGTGGGCTGTTCGAATCCCACTATGATGTCCACCCACTAATGAAGAGTGACAAGCCTCAAATATGCTCATCATTTAAACCTCAGGAACACAGATATGTATAATCCCATTAGTACATACACGAACCAAATATGGATCATCCCAAAAGAACTTTCTCACATTAGATATAAACATCTTATGCTGATGTGTGTTTAGATCGGGTGGCATGATATCACTCACCAAGTAGTTTGCATAATCTGCAATCCAAGGTATCAGATCATGAGATGCAACCAACACTCACTCGTCAGGAAAAGAATCATTTATATCCAATCCATCATCAAATTTCATCATTTCCCAATCACCCAATTTGGAGAGGTGATCTGCGACCTGATTCTCTGTTCCTTTTCTGTTAGTGACATCAAAGTTGAACTCTTGCAAGAGAAGCATCCATCTCATTAGTCTTGGCTTTGCAACCTTTTTATCCATCACATATTTAAGTGTTGAGTGGTCTGTATACACCACTACTTTGTACCCAATAGATATGACATGAACTTTTTGAATGCAAAGACCAATGCGAGTAATTCCTATTCTGTGATGATATAATTCTTCTGGGATATATTTAGGGCTTTGCTGACATAATATATAGTATATAATATCTTCTCCTTATGTTGTCCCAATATAACACCTAGAGCGACACCATATGCATCACACATGATCTCAAAAGGCTTAGATCAGTCTGGAGCCACAATGATTGGCGCTAAGATCAACCTCTTCTTTAACTCTTCAAAGGCTTTCAGACATGCATCATCAGACAAAAACTTAGCATCTTTCTCCAATGGTTTACACAATGGGTGTGAAATATTAGAGAAGTCTTTTATGAACCTCTCATAAAATCCTGCATGCCCTAAGAAACTCCTCACACCTTTTACTGAAATGGGTGGTGGGAACTTCTTAATCACCTCCACTTTAGCTCTATCAATCTTAATGCCTTTACTAGATATCCCATTCCCCAACACAATACCCTCCTTCACCATGAAGTAACACTTTTCCCAATTTAGTATCAGTTGGCTTTCTTTACATCTTTGCAAAATTTCCTACAGGTGCCTTAAAAAATCCTCAAATGAGTTCCCAACCACACTAATGTTATCTGTGAATACTTCAATAGTATTCTCCATTATATCTGAGAAGATGGACATCATGCATCTCAGAAATGTCATTGGAGCATTACATAACCCGAATGGAATCCTTTTGAATGCAAAGGTGCCAAAAGGGAATGCAAATATGGTCTTATCTTGATCCTCTGGAGCGATGATGATATGATTATATCCTGAATACCCATCGAGAAAATAGTACCAACCTTTTCTTGCTAGTCGATCTAGCATCAGAGACATGAATGGCATAGGAAAGTGATCTGTCGCTATCGAGGCATTGATCTTTCTGTAATCCATGCATACCCTCCATCTTGTGATTGGCCATATTAGGATCAATTCATTATTGGCATTAGGTACCACTATGATACCCCTTTTTTTGGAACATACTACACCTAGCTCACTCATTTACTATCGGCGATCGAGTAGATTACTCCTGCATCCAACCATTTAATGATTTCCTTGCATACAACCTCTTGCATAGGAGGGTTTAGGCATCTTTGATGCTAAATATTCAACTACTCCTTGACCAACTAATTGTACAATAGTCCATCCAATGGCCTTCTTAAGTTATTTGCACATCGTTACAAGGGCATCCACTTGCTCCTTATTAAATTTGCAGCTATTATGATCGAAAAAGAGTTATTTGCTCCCAAAAATGCATTTCAAATATGCTGGAAGGGCTTTAAATTCTAACACCGATGGTTCTTCTATGGTGGGCTCTGTGGGTGGTGACTCTCGGTTTTGCAAATCTAGCTCTAGCTTAGTTTGGCATCTAGGACCATAAGATACCCCCAAGAGCATTTACTGTCTTCTCATACTTTGGAATACCATCACTATTGTAGTTTATCAGTACTGCCTAAAAAGTGTCAACACCCAGTCTTACCTCAAGTGGTACTTCTGGCTCAACATTATCAACAGTCTTGATAATAAAAACATCACATTATTGTCTTTCCTTGCTTGCTAACACTTATTGAGCATGAACTCATTATTCCTAAATCTAAACTTAAGTTGACCCCTCTCCATATCCATCAAGGTGGGACCAGTAGTGAAGAAAGGCCTTTCAAAAATAACAGAAACTTCAAAATCAACCTCACAACGAAGGATCACAAAGTCTGTGGCGAATATGAATTTTTACATTTTAACCAACACATCATAGAGTATCCCCACAAGCTTCCTCACTATTTGATCCGCCATCAGTGACCGCATACTAGTTGGATTACAGGCTCTCAATCTAAGATTCTTATAGACTGTAAGGTGTATCAAATTAATACTGCCACCTAAATCACATAGTGCCCTTGCGAACTCCATATCTCCTATAGTGCAAGGTATGGTGAAAGCACCTGGATCTTCACCCTTCTAAACCAAGGACTTCGTAGTGATAGGACTGCAATTTTAAAGTTCCCGAGAAAGCTCCCGACACACAGTGTACTTTTTAGTGACCAAGTCCTTCATATACTTTACATAGCCTGGCATCTTCTCCAATGCCTCAATGAGAGGTTGATAGACAACTACTTTAGTATGGAGTGAAAGTGCTTAAACTTGCCTTCCTCCTCCCTCTTTTTAATTCTTTGAGGGAAAGGATAAGGAGGCCTAGGGACGGGCTTAAACTTCTGTGGTGCTTCAGCTGCTTCACTGGCCCTATCCTTTCCACGATCATCTCTTTTATCCGCAGCCTTTACCGCAACCATCTCCTCATGAACATCTTCCTTATCAACCAGCATAAGAGGATCAATTGTGCAATTGCCTTCCCTAGTAGTAACGACCATACATTGTCCTTCATTCTTAGGATTTTGCACTATATTGATTGACAGTGTATCCCTCTGATGCTGATTCAACTGAGTTGACACTTGACCAAACTGTTGTTCAAGCTGGTTCAATAGCCATAGAATGAGACTTTATCTTTTGATTTATACTAGAGATCTCTATTTTCATGCTTCATAGGGTCTTATCCTGTGTCTTAGCCTTCTTCAAAATGCAATCAAACATCTCCTAAATTCTGGAATTGCTTACACCTGCATTGCAGTTGTGTGGTGGCACATACGAACCATTTTTGAAGTCTTCTCTGTGACTGCAATCTGCATCTGGAACCTTATCCTATCATAATTACCTCCATAGTTGTCTCTGAAAGCTCCATATCTTCCATAGTTCCGACCTTGGTTTCCTTGACTGTGGCACCAATAATCTTGATTGGACCCTTGGGCATCGATTCAAAACCCCCCTTTGTTCATTGACAAAACATGTGTCCTCCTCATAGTATGGTTCCTCGTACATAGGTACACATGGAGGTTGATGAACCACTACATTTACCCTCTCTTGGTTCTGCTTCATCATCGCCTCCATACCTGTGTGAATCTGAGCAAGCTGTTACATGATCTCTTCATTGATTCAAGCTAATTCTAGAACCACACTAACAACACATGAACTCTTCGTGGAAGTTCTATCCCGTTGCCCCCATGCATGATTCATCTTGACCACTTACTCCATATGCTATGCAATCCTTGCAAATGGTTGATGTAGAAACATGCCCCCCATGATTATGTCAACACAAGTCAGACTGTTCTCATCAAGGGCACGGGAGAAGATCTCCACCAAGGCATCATAAACTATCTTATGGTCAAGTATAGTCCTCAAACATTTAGTAAACCGCTCGCACATAGTGCTTATCAGATCACCTGGAAGTTGCTCAAAGTTGTTGATCTGGTCCTTCAATTTGAGCTTCTTCGATCTTGGGAAATACCTCTCAAAAAAGGCCTTCTGCAAATCTGCCCAACTAGTGATTGAACTCTTTGGGAGCTCAAATAGCCATAATGCAACATTACCCATGAGAGACAATGGCAAGATACGAAGTCCCACAACATCCATAGACAGATTCTATATTCCCATCATACTCTTACAAACAAATGCCAACTAATTCCACTAGTAAGCATTAACCTTAAACTCCCGAGGCTATGAAATATCCTCCAAAGAAGGTGGATTCTGATCCTTGTCATCATCAATATTATTACTGTTCAAGGTTGCATTAGCCGCATTGTTGGCATTCTCAAGGGCATTCTTCTTATAGTTCAGTGGATCTCTAGATAAACTGGAGTTAAGCGATTGCCTTAACTCTAAGTGTTGGGCATACACTACTCATACACCCTTCAAAGAAATAAAAAAGAAATAAAAACTAAAGTTAAATACAAGGGAACTAAGGATTGATACACGAATCGTTTAATGAATCAACTTAAGTATAGCCGTATTCCCTGAAAATGGTGCCAAAATCTTTGATGTTGCCCAAGTTACACCATTTTAGAGGATAAAGTGGTCACTGTCAAGATATAAAACCTAACCAAGGTTAGGATCGAACCCACAAGGAATACATAGACTTATGAGAATTCACCGATATGCAATTTGAGTAATTAACCAACTCAATTCCCCAAAAAGGAGGGTTTGCAATAATCAATAAGAACATAAACTAAACTAACTATCACGGCAAAAAATCAATAGTAGAGAGCAACTAGGGTTCTGTGTTCCCCACGATTCCCCAACTCAATAGCACTTGATAGCCCAATTCTTATCTAGTGTATAGCATGCAGGACGGTAATTTAAGTTCAACAAGCCCTTTGGTCAAAGGTGAGAGGTTTATTTCACTGTGCAACTTGGCCCATCTCCATAATGTGCAATACTAACCATAACCTATAAGTCTCAGTACAACCTCCCCTTGGCCTAGTTCGGTTGATTAGACGAGAACACATAAATCAAATCCTACTAACTAATCTCTTTTTCTATTCATTACTACCTTGGTCCAGTTAGTAAGACTAGGCGGGTTCTAATGTTGGCCACTATTAGAAAACATGCAAAACTAATAGAATTAATCGATACATGCATATATCCATTCCAAGAAT
>JAABOM020080441.1:0-32160 GCA_011800125.2 Solanum clarkiae | reverse complement strand
CAATTAGGTCCCAAACTTTTCTATTTTGATCCAATCGAGGACTTCCGACTCAAACTTAATTATGCACGCCAAATTCAGTTGATACTCTAATCATGCACCGGGAATATACTTAAGTTCAAATTACACGACATCTACAACAAAGTTTCCCAATTGTATAATTATCCTTAAGTTAAAGAAATATGGGGTTTAATATATTACATGTGAGATGATTACGTATGTATGGTACTTTTGTTGGGCGGTTCTACCGCAGCGGTGACCTTGTCGACCCGCATACGTATATATATATATATATATGTGTGTGTGTGTGTGTGTGTATAGATGTTTGTAGTATGCTGGGATTGCTGTTTGTAGGTTTTGGTAGTCAGTAAAACAGACGAAACTCTACCGAAATTTTGATAAATTCCTTAGCTAATATAATTGAAAATCTAGTTTGGTATTGTTTGGGTGCCCAATTAGCACTAATCATGACCCCTGGGTTAGGTCGTGACAGTAATGCAAAACGTGAGGGATAATAGATCACCGTCAGTCTTTTCAGCACCGCAAGGTAAGATACCTCATAGGGGCACTATATCAGGGGTAGGTGGGGGCACAAACTGCTTGTATGCCATGACCACCAAAAAAGAGTAGGAGAACTTACCAGATGTGGTTACGAGTATGCTCAAAGTCTTTACTTATGATGTCTATGCATTATTAGATCCAGGTGCCACATTGTCATTGGTAACCCCATTTGTAGCTATGAAGTTTGGAGCCAGTCCAGAATGCCTTCTTGAGCCTTTCAGTGTTTCCACTCCTATTACAGAGTCTATTTTAGCCCAAAGAATTTATGTCCAATCTCAGTTTATCATAAGGCTATTGTAGCTGGTTTGGTGGAGTTAGACATAGTAGATTTTGATGTCATCCCAGGCATGGATTGCCTTCATGTTTGGTATGCCTCCATAGATTGCAGAACTAGAGTAGTCAAGTTTCAGTTTCCTAACGAACTAATCTTAGAGTGGAGGCATACCTCAGTTTTTCCTCAGGGTTAGTTTGTCTCATATCTTAGAGTTAGAAAGTTAATTTCAAAAGGGTGCATATACCACCTATTCAGAGTTCAGGATTCGCGTGCCTAGTCACTATCTCTTTAATTTGTCCCAGTTGTGAATGAGTTTCCAGAAGTCTTTCCTAAGGATCTTCCTGGAGTCCCTTCTTATAGGGAGATAGACTTTGGGATAGACACTCTTCCAAATACTTTGCCCATATCCATCCCTCCATACCGTATGGCTCCTTCGGAGCTAAAAGAGTTAAAGTTGTAGCTGAAAGATCTCTTAGATAAGGGTTTCATTAGACCAAGCGTCTCACCTTGGGGTGCTCCAGTCCTTTTTGTCCCTTAAAAGGACAATTCTCTTTATATGTGCATAGATTATCGTCAGTTATACAAGGTAGCCATAAAAACAAGTATCCTCTTCCCAGAATTGATGACTTATTTGACCAACTTCAGGGTGCTACTTGTTTCTCCAAAATAGATCTCAGATCTGGGCATCATCAGCTTAAAGTTAGAGAGAGACACATTCTTAAGACAACTTTCAGAATTCGCTATGGTCACTATGAGGTTTTGGTCATGTCCTTCGGGCTGAAGAATACACCAATAGCTTTCATGGATCTTATGAAGAGGGTGTTGAGGCCGTACTTGGACATGTTTGTTATTGTGTTCATAGATTATATCTTAATCTACTCTCGTAGCAAGGAGGAGCATCCAAACCAACTTAGAATTATCCTTCAAACCCTTATGGATCAGCAGCTATATGCCAAATTTTCTAAGTGTGAGTTCTAGTTTGCATTCTGTTGCATTTTTGGGGCATATTGTGTCTGGTAAATGTATCCAAGTTGATTCCCAAACGATTGAGGCAGTAAAGAATTGGCTGAGGCCCAAAACTCCAATAGAGATAAGGAGTTTGTTGGCTTGTCAAGTTAATATAGATGGTTTGTAGAAGGGTTTTCTTCTCTTTCAGGTCCCTTGACTAAGCTGACTCAGAAGGAGACTATAAATCTGTTTGGCTTAGCTTAAAAGCTGGTCAAACCTGCTTTTAAGCTATTTCTAGTTTATAAAAGTGTCTGACAATTTTCAAAAAAGCTTTAAAAAAGTTAAAATTTGCTTAAAATAAGTTAACCCTAACTACTCTCTCCATTCTAATTATTTCAATTCAAACCACAACCCAACGCTCTTCTACTCTTCGAAACCACCGGCCAACAATGTTCTTTTCGCTGCTGCTCTTCTCATTTATTTAAACACTTCTATTTGTATCAAACCTTTTAATACTATAATATGAATGTATATTTATTTATATATATTGTCCTTCTTTCACAATTTTTAATAAATAATTTATGATATTAACAGAAATACATGAATGCTAAATAAATATTATTATTCATGAATATAATTAAAAAAATTAATTTTTTATGTGAAATAAAAAGTGATGTTGCATGCCATTAGAAAGAATAAACATTATTAATTGGTTAAATATTAGAAGTTTCCTAAGAGGACAAGAGCAAATTGAAATAATTGATATATTTGGCAATTGAATATCTCAATCATGTTTCAGTTTTGATCACGAAAAAAGAACATCTTAAAATTTTCATTTGATCTATCCAAATTATATATTTAAAAAATTTAAAATAAATTTTGTATATAAAATTTACTTAATAATAAGTTTATATTGATATTGAACCAAAATATAAATTTACTTTACTTTATTTTATTTTTTTAGACATAGGATTAATCAGTTTTTATAGTTTTTATAATGTTAACAGCTTAAAGAGTATTTCAGACATTTTTAATTAAAAAAGTGCTTAACAGTACTTATGTACCAAACACATCAACAACTTTTTTCAGCTACAACACTTTTATCCAAATATATAACTGCTTATTTTTGAAATAAATTTCATCACTTTAAAAAGTACTTCTAAAGTACTTTTTAAAAGATATTTTTTCAGCTAAGCCAAATGGGCTCTAAGTTCGAATGGTCAGAAGCTTGTGAGAAGAGTTTCCAAGTGTTGAAAACTAGACTGACCACAGCTCCAGTTTTATCCCTACCGAGGAAGTTCATAACTTTGTGGTATATTGTGATGTTTACAGAGTTGCCTTGGGCTGTGTATTGATGAGAGAGGCAAGGTGATAGCATATGCCTCCAGACAGCTCAAGATTCATGAAAAGAATTACCCAACTCATGACCTTGAGCTTGCTGCGGTGGTGTTTGTTCTAAAAATCTGGAGACACTATCTATATGGTGGGCACGTGGATATATTCATGGACCACAAGAGTTTTCAATATGTATTCAGCGAGAAGGAGTTAAATTTAAGGCAGAGAAGGTGGTTGGAGCTGCTACAGGACTGTGATATGAGCATCCTCTATCACCCAAGTGGAGAAAATGTAGTTGCTGATGCTCTTAGCAGGTCAACCATGGGAAGCACTGCTCACATAGAAGATATAAAGAAAGAATTAGCTAAAGAAGTCCATAGACTAGCACATTTGGGGTGCAGATTGAAGATTCCGATGAAGGTGGTGCCATTGTTAGAAATGGGGCCAAGTCATCCTTATTGGTGGAGATGAAAGAAAAGCAAGACAGGGATCTATCCTCCTCCAGTTGAAAAGATGTTCAAAAAAATAAGGTACTAGTATTTGCCAAAGGGGGAGATGGAGTCTTGAGGTATCAAGGCAGGTTGTGTGTGCCTAGTGCCGATGATCTTAGAGTCAGGATCTTGGCTGAAGCTCATAATGCCAGATACTCTATTCACCCTGGTTCCACAAAGATGTATAGATGTTTGCAAGAAGTCTACTGGTGGGGTAGTATGAAGAGGGACATTGCAGAGTTCATATTTAGGTGCCCGAATTGCCAGCAAGTTAAGGTAGAGCACCAAAGGCCTTGTGGTGTAGCCCAGAACATAGAGATTCCAGAATGGAAATGGAAGATGATCAACATGGACTTTATAACAGGCTTACCTCGATCCCGTAGATAGCATGATTTGATATGGGTCATAGTAGACAGAATGAACAAGTTAGCTCACTTTCTACCTGTCAAGATGACTGATACAACTAAGGATTATGCCAGAATTTATCATAAAGAGATTTATATCCATTATTTTGGACAAAGGATCCCAGTTCACAACATAGTTTTGGAAGTCTTTTCAGACGGGGCTTGGTACGAATGTGAATCTTAGTACAACTTCCCATCCGCAGACAGACGGGCAAATAGAGCAAAATATACAGACCCTGGAGAATATGTCGAGGGCGTGTGTGATAGACTTTAAAGGTAACTGGGGATGATCATTTACCCTTGATTGAGTTCTCTTATAATAATAGTTTCCAGGCCAAATTCATATGGCACCATATGGAGCTCTTTATGGGAGAAGGTATAGGTCACCAATTGGGTGGTTTGAAGTTGGTGAGGCTGGTTTGGTAGGACCTGATCTAGTTTATCAGGTATGAAGAAGGTGAAGGTTATCCAAGAAAAGCTAAAGACAACCCAGAGTAGACAAAAGTCATACACTGTTGTTAGGAGGAGAGATCTGGAATTTGAAGTAGGTGATTGGGTGTACCTTAAAGTATCTTCGGTGAAGGGAGTTATGAGATTCGAGAAATAGGGGAAGCTCAACCCATGATATATTGGCCCTTACCAGATTCTGAGAAAAGTGGGTAGCATTGCTTACGAGTTAGAGTTACCAGCAAAATTAAGTGCTATCCATCTGGTATTCCATATTTCCATGTTAAGAAGTGGTTGGGAGACCCTTCTCTAGTCGTCCCAATTGAAAGTGTTGGAATTAAAGATAATTTGTCGTACGAAGAGATCCTGGCGTAAATGCTAGACTGACAAGTTCGTAAATTGAGGACCAATGAGATTGCTTTGGTAAAGGTTTTGTAGAGGAACCAATTTGTTAAGGAAGCTACATGGGAGGCAGAGAAAGATAGGAAGGCCAAGTATCCACACGGTAAATATTCATATCTATCTCAAAGATTTATGTTTGTTAAGTTCAGTGATCTTGTGGTTCGAGCTAAGTTTTCTTCATATCGTTATCATTCGAGGATGAATGATCTCAAGGGGGAGATATTGTGACACACCCATGAAAATACCAAAATACCCCTGAATTGACCATGCGCATAGCACGTCTTTCCATGCTCCATTCACAAATCCGGTATCGAATTTGCAATCAACGCGAAAAATTGAGTGGGAGAATGGTCTTGACTTGAATTTTGGACAACCGAGGTGAATTAAAAATTTTGCTAATTCTTTTCAGGAAGTGAGTTTCCACGTTCAGGGTGCAACGCATCTGGGACGTGGAGCCAAACTAAGGAAAAATTTTAAATTTTCGACGGGAACCAGTTCGCGAAAAAAATTGAAAAAAATACATATGTTCATGTCTGAGGCGTGACGCGGACATGTATATTTTTTGACTTCTGCCCTTTTAATTAAGGGAGGGTAACTACAACCTTTCTCACCTCCTTAGACCTTAATTAGTAAGTTTTCACTCGTTTAAAGCATAAAAATGCAGTATTTTCTTAACAAACGTTTGAATAGGTTCCAGAAAACTCAAGCGTAAAAATCAAGAACGCTAGTTAGGGCTCAAGAGTCTCTTCAAGTCTTCCAAGAACTAGAATTCTCAGGTATGTAAGGCCCTCCAAAAGTCGTTCTTTTTTTATTTTAGTATTTAAAATCCCTAAAGTTCCATTCAAGATCATGGTTGCAATGTGAAATCAAGATTTCTTTTCCCGGTATTAGTTAATTTCATCCAAATGTTGGCTCATGCATTCTTTTGACAGAGAACCATATCTTTTACTGATTTTTAGCATGAAGTTACATGTCTGAACAAGATTTACTATTGTGGAGATGTTCTTGAAAATCCTATATTTATTTCAAGAAAAGAAAGACTAGTATATGTACAGTTTAAGCTAAGTTTATGAAGTACATTTTGAGAACTTGTTCTTGCACTTTAGCTAAGTAACCTAGAATGTTTTAAAATACTTGAGTTGATACTAGTTTTTAGTCTAGATAAGAATGTTTTAAAATACTTGAGTTGATACTAGTTTTCAGTCAAGATAAAGAGTTCAAATCAGAAAGTTAAATAGTTAAGTTGGGCTAAGTCCCTGAAAGATCAAAGATTTTGAGAATTCATATTCTTTAAGTTATGAGCTATATAAAATTCATTTTGGGAGTAGCATCGAGCATCGATATGAGTGAAAGTAGAATTAATTACTTTAACTCATAAACTATGTAGCCAACATAGGATAGGGTTGTACTACGGTTCATTCCTTATTAGCCACTGAGACGGCCCATTTTTTGGATGGATCCACTACCCTAGTTGTTCATCCCCTACTCCGTCAAAGTACAAGACGACTCTGGCAGCGTGGGCCAGACGTTGTACCACAACAAAGCTCATAGTGGTGGTTGTCGATTAGAGAAACCCCCCAAGTTAAAGCAAGTTATATTTTATACAGATTTTCAGCATGTTTAATTCCATCATGTTATTTTCAGCATACAGAGTATCTATTACTTATGTTATTCTATTTCAAGATATGATTATCTACTTTGAAATGTTGCAGCACCTTGAGTTCCTGTTTTGGTCATCTTACATACCATACATTCCACGTACTGACGTCCTTAGGATCTGCATCATTTTATGATGTAGACGCAGGTGACAGAGTCCTTCAGCAACCGCTTCGTTGAGGACCAGACATCTTCCAGATATCAGTGAGGCCTCTTCTTAGTTTGAGGCCTGGAATTGTTTATGTTTCCTTTCAGCATTTATTTTCAGTTATGACTACTTGGGGCATGTCCCGATAGTCCATTCAAACTATTCTAGTAGAGGTTCCATAGACTATGTGTCAGATATTTCAGTTCTAGTTGATTGATTTGGTTGTTGAACTATTTCCCCTTTTCAGTTTATTCAGAAAAGTTTAGTAGCTTTATGTTGTTTATTTAAACACTACTATGTATGTCTTCCACTGAGTAAGTAGTCAGGCCAAGTGTTTCGCTTGAGACCAGCAATGGTTCTGAGTGTCAGTTACGTCTAGGGTGTAGGCTCAGGGTGTAAAAGACTAGTTTGAAGGAAAGGATTTCCTTGACATTCTGTAACAGTAGAGTGATCACAATCGCTATTGGTACAAATTTTTGTTAATTATATAGTTGATTAATTTGGATATCCATTTCTAAATGGGATTCTATATTATTCTTTCACCTTACTTTTACTCACAAGTGGGACTTTGCTTGGCAATCTCTGTAACATTTAGTGCTATGTGTCACAAGCAGGCACCATAGGTTGTTTACTTTTTGGTGAAGTTGAAGGTCTTTTATCCGCCAATAGATATTATGTGTTTCCTTTTTCTTATATTTGTTAATATCATTTATTTTTTATTATTTCAGCACAAAAGTTTAACTCCCGAAGCATCCTTAGAGTCGATATTGATGATGGTGAATGTTTGAACTTTTCATTTGTCTATATGTGTTTAACATTAGTTGATTCTAGCATGAAGAAAATGAGGAACTCATTATGATGCTATAACTTTTCTTGCAAATTATAATATGTATAAATTACTTTCATGGATAAGTCATAATTAGAAACGAATAATTGAAAAAGAAACTGTAATTTGGTAACACAGTGCATTTTGTTGATTTTTTTTTGCTGTATTGGCTGGATCAGACAACTATGTTTCCTACATTAATAATGTGTTGTCGGATTACTATGTCATACTGTCATTATTGCATAAAAGTGATCTCTTTTGTAACTTATTGCCAATGTTTCCAACAATTTCATATTTTGTATCCAGTGGTCACCTTAAGTGTTACGTATTCTGAAGGATCTAACATTAATCCAGTTGTTACGTTTGACTTTGTTTTTTTTAACTGTTTTAAATGGGTAGTTTGCGTGGTTGGAGGTGGTCAACCAGAGAGATGCTGATCTTCTCTTCTTGTCGGAAAGAGTGAGTTTTGAAACAATTTTCTTTGTTGATCTTTTATGTAGGAGACAGATAGTAATTCATCAAAGTAGAAGTGTTTAATTGGTCATACAAAGAAGGATGGAGTGACACAAGTTTGTCCAGTAACTACATTTACATTTATGTTTTATTTTATCTGATGACTGTTCTTGAAGTGAAAGCATCCTTTTGTATGGTAGCTCAAAAATTCCTAGGTCTTTTTGTGCAAGGGCAGATTATAATATGTTAGTAGATACATTTTATTGAACTAAAGTTGAATTGGAATTTGAATGCTTGAAATTCATACATGGAATTTTGTTCAAATTTAGTACTCCCCACACCAAATTTGGAACATCACGAACACATATTTTATAGTTGGGCTTTGTCGTAAATCATTTTGATTTGGTCTTGATATATGATTTCTTGGTTTATGCAGTATAAGAACGCCAAGCTTTGAAAAGAGATTACTGGGACAATGCAGCAAATATACAACAACAATTAAAATATCCAATAACATTTCACTTGTGGGGTCTGAGAGGGTGATGTATTGAAATGTATTTTTATTAATACACAACAATTAATACATAATATCGTTTATATGTAAGTTAATCATTCATATTTGCAATTTTAGGTCCCTAAAAAGACTAAACGTTGGGCCCGTGTAGCATAGGTCATACTTATCTAGTATCTATATAAAAGAGAATGTTAGGCCCGTCGATGTGGCACTCTCAAACAATTCTTATTTATTTTTTCTTAAATAATCCAATATTTTAAAAATCAATTAAATAATCCAACAGAAGTTAAAAAAATCAAAATGCGTCATTTCTGATTAAACAGTACTTTTGCCTGTCACAACCGTTCATGAAAGTCACAACTCATCGAACAAGTCACAATCCTTCGAGAAAGTCACAACTCTTCAAAAAAGTCATAACCCTTCAGAAAAGTTATAACCCTTCGAAAAAGTCATAACTTTTCGAAAAAGTCAAAACTCCTTGAAAAAGTCATGTCCTTTCAAAAAAGTCACAATCCTTCGATGTGAAAAATTATCTACTTTCAACATAATATAATATAATACAATTAAATATAATAAATTAATTTTTTAAGTTGCGGGGTATTATAGTGATTTAACATTCAAGTCTGAGAGTTCAAGAACTACTGAAAAATCAATTATGCCGAGAAATAATGTTATCATCCAAAAATACAATTGACGATAACTAGGACTTTAGCAATATTACATTAAATAAAAGTTCTTGATATGAATTTATAATGCTAAATTTTCTATAGAGAAAGAATTTAATAACTTTAGAGTATTTTATTAATTTAAATATTATCATATATAAACTTAATTAGATTACTTATTACCGCGCGATGCTAATACCTGGTGTATATATACACATATATATAATGATAAGATTAATATTGCGTAATAATTGGGTAAGGTCTATTGTTTCTAACTAATAAGGAATCAAACAAAATTATATTATTACAAGTGATAAGATTTTTATGTTAGGAGGTTTTCTATGATTTAGACTTGAGAATTTGGAACTTCTAAATTTTTTAGCATTCATTCAGATTCTTGTGCAATGACTTCTGCATTGACTTTGAGATTATTCTAATTAATTTAATTACAAATATTTATCACCTCAAATATTATATTTGAATTCTTCATTTTTTGAGTTAACCTGAATTTTTTCACACGAAATTATTTAACTTTCATTTTTAACTCAAAAGTCATTCAACTGTAGGCCCTTTTCATAAAAAGTCATTTAAATATAGGTGTTTTACTTATAAAGTCACTCAATCTATTTAATTAACCTTGTTAGTAAAAATGTTTGACATGAAATTTTTATTTAGAACAAAAATTTTAGAAAAAATAAAAATATCATTTAAATTATTTAATGACCCATCCCACTTACCGGACCCCCAAAAAATATAATAATGACCTTTTTATTTTATACTTTTTACCTTAAATTATTCTCTCTTATATGACTATCACTTCAAAATAAAGGAGAAAATTATTCAATCCATCTCCTAAAAGAATATAACAACACACACATATTGTGTTTAAAAAAAAAATCAAACTGCACATATATACTGGATGCTAATTGTTATTGTTGAGGAAGATAATCTTTAGGGCATTCAATAGTGCCATTGATAATGCTAGCAATATTTTTTTAAAAAATAGTTTTAAATAAAAATTTAGGGTTGGGGTGAGGTGGAGGTTGGGGGTAAAATAAAAGGAACTAATATACTTTTAGTGGGATGGGTCATTAAATTGTAAATATGTATCATTTGTTAGACGAGGATGATATAAATGTACTACTCCCTATCCCATATTAACTTACTTTCGGGAGCTTTTTATTGTTCAAAATAGTAGAATTGTTCAAATAAATATTTGAAACTTGTTTTATATTTGTAATTTCATATATTGAAGTTTTATATTTTCTGGGAGGTAAATTACACTACTTGCAAAGCTACATTTATGATTTGGGTAATGATGGAAAGTATGATTTAAATTATGCCCTACAATATTTTTTTTTAATATAAGTGCATTGTTTCACAAATTAAGTTAATATGAAACATAGGGAATATTTAATAAACGGTGGAGCATATATGCACTACATTTTTAATGAGGGGTATATCCGATCTACATTGCAAAGTTAGGGATATATGTTCCCTTTCCATTGTACTATATATACCTCATTAAAATTATTGCATGAACGCACAAAGCAAAATTTTGTTGATTTCTTCCCTTAATTAGTTTTGAACATTTTAGTGCAGAAACGGGTTATGTAGAACTTTTATTTTTTATGCTATTTTTGGTTCTCTCTCAATTTTCTTTCTCCTCATCTATGCCCCAAAGATTGAGCTCTGGCCCTTCTACAATTCAAGCACCTGTTTGCTATAAATGCTTTTGCCAATTATTTGTGTTCATAAACCGAAAATATTTTTCTAGAACAAGAGCACAGACTGCTGCTCATTGGATGGAGTTCACTATGACGAGACGACAGGACAAGTGATTGAATTTAACCTCACTTGCAGCAGACTTCAAGACAAGTTTCCTACCAACCGTATCCTCTTTCAACTCTCCAATCTCAAAAAGCTTGATTTGTCTTATATTACAACTTTTCTGGGTCCTCCATTTCACCTAAATTTGGTGAGCTTTCTAGTCTGACACATCTTGACTTGTCAGATGCAAGTTTTACAGGTGTAATCCCAGCAAAATTCTCTCACCTTTCTAAATTACACATTCTTCGTATTGGGAGTGCTGATCTTCGATTCAGACCTCACAATTTTGATTTGCTCCTTAAGAACTTGACCCAATTAAGACTATGTGAACATCACCTCTACCTTTTCTCTGAATTTCTCTTCTTATTTAACAACTCTACAACTTTCAGAGACACAGTTTTATGGGATACTGCCTGAAAGAGTTTTCCACCTTTCTGACTTGGAATCGTTTGGTTTAGCAAACAATCCACAGCTCACTATTCGGTTTCCCACAACCAAATGAAATAGCAGTACATCACTCATAGAGTTATATCACAGTACCGTGAATGCAACTAGAAAGATACCTGAATCATTTTGTAACGACCCCAAAAAATGCCCGAAAATGTGCCTCGGAATGTCTGCAATTTTAATTTTCGTATATCTCAAAATTCATTTGTTAGTTCAAAAATCTGACTTCATATTCTTATTCAGGGGGTCCAAATTAGGGGAAAAAAGGTCTAACCCCAATTTTTAAAGAAACTATAGCAAAATTTGATTTTTTGAAAATTTCAATTTTCAGAGGCGGTCCGTGATAGCTCCGCGATGCGCCTATGTCGCGGAGCAGTGTTAATTTTCCCATTTTTGTTGTCTCGGTCCAAGACTTTTAAATCTTGGGCCCAAGGGTTTCCATACGTGTTTTTACCTATGCTTAGCCTTATTTCACCCTCATATCATCCGAAATATTCCCCCAATACTCACTCAAACCCTTAGTCTTATATTTCCCTCAAGATTGAAGTCCCAAACCCTCATTCCAAGCTAAGGTTCTCCTTCAAGGTTCTTCTTCAAAGCTTCAAGTTTCCATCTCCAATCTTCACCAAGTTCATCTCTAAGCCAAGGTATGTGGGTTTCTTTCTTGGGTTCCTTTCACCCATGATATCCAAGTCTCCTTTTATATAAATTGCATTATTTAAAGTAGATTTACGAATGGGTCTTGATTATTATGAAATTCACTGCACACTATGTTAAAGCTATGTAAATTTCTGGCTGATTTGCTATGTTTTGAGCTATAAATCATTGATCTATTGTAAGATTTAAGAAGGGGTTTTCATGTATATGTCTTTACGCTGTTGCAAGGTATTGATTGATAGTTTTGCAATGGATCTTCTTGCATGATTGCATTCCTATATTTTATGATTTTATACTAGCCTTACACACCCTCAAAGTATTTGATAAAATGTCCGGATGTGGTTTCTTGAGGAATTAAAGGCCCAAAGTTGAGATATGATATGAATAGCTATATATGATATACTCTATATAAAGTGTTGCATTAGACCATACCCGATCCGGGAGACAAGAGCCTGGGTAACCATGTTGTGCGTTTATAATCATCAACCATGCATGGGGTTTATACTTCATCACCGTGTTGGTAAGGTGTGATTACCATCAACCATGTGAGGGGCTTATACCATACAACTACCAAGGGGTTTATAGTTTGAACAACTATCTTGGTCTCTTCTACACATATGATGTCCTATATGAGCATGAGTTACTTAAGCATATTTTACTTAAGCATTGATATACATGTCATATTGTATATTATGTCTATTGCCTAATATTATGCATTTTGGTTATGATGCCTATCTATTGTTGCATTGCATCCTACATACTTAGTACATTCAAACGTACTAATGCATACTCTATGCCTACATGATGCGACCATGTAGGAACCAGTGACCAAGTTTATCATCCTCCTCCACGAGGCTAGTTCGATGCTATTCAAGCTAGTTGATAAGTCCTCCAATTCGGGGACCTATTCTATGTTTCTTCTATTATATATTGAGACATTCATCTTTATTATTTATTTTGACTATGAGGGTGAGCCCGGTTACTTTGGCTTGGCCCCGCTCTTATCTATGTAGTAGAGGTGGTTGTTGGACATATTATATACCTATGAAACGAGTTGACTCTTGTCTCTTGATTATAATGATATGGAAATGCTTTCCCTTAGCCCCAATTTCCCCATTCTTTTATCTCTTGATGCTTGATTAGTGTTTCCGCGACCAAGGATGTGTAATGATGCTCTATGAGGCTTGCTTGGGGTCCCATTGTGTTCCCCTTGCGTCGTGCCATGTCTATGCCCTAGGCTTGGGTCGTGACAAACTTGGTATCAGAGCACTAAGTTGATTGATCCTTGGAGTCTGACATACCATGTCGATTAGAGTCTTATTCATGGTTTTGTTGTGCACCACAACTGTGAGTAGGAGGCTATGAGGCATTCTAGAAAATGTTTCACTTCTTTAGGATCCATGTCGTATGATAGAGTTAGGTCCCTAGGGCTTATTGCTTACCCCTAATCGTTACATTTCAGGATATGTCTCAAGCTGCTCAAGATGGAGATATGTCAAATGGCGGAGATTCGTAATGCTCTATGAGTAATGGCCAAAAGCAGTGACAACATTGACAACTCAACTTAATCAACAAGTGGGTGCTTCCTAGACTTCTAGTGGTGAGAAGGGAGGTAGTGAGGCCAAGAGGGCCTATAATAGGGGTAAGTTCCAAAGTTCCAAAGGGGAGATAGAGGTGGTGTGGTGCCTTATGCTAGGTTCCCAAGGTGTTTTAGAGGCCATGATGGCCTATGCTTGAAAGGTACAAATGCTTGTTATTGTTGTGGGGAGATGGGTCATACGATAAAGGGGTGTCCTCATAAGCGTAAAATGCTTGAAAGGGATGACAATGGGGTGATTCATCCTAGATGCCCAAAATGTGGGAGGAGGCATGATGGAGCATGTTTGAGGAACACGGGTGCATGCTATGGTTGTGGGGAGGTGGACCACAAGATTATTGATTGTCCATATGTTCAAAGGAAGAGTAAGGGTGGTTGACCTTTGGATCGAGGTGGTCATGTTGATCAAGTGAGTCAAGGAGAGGATGGGGTGTCCGACGCTATTACCAGTAAGTTGAAGTTTTCTTGGCTTTGTTGTGCATGCAATGATAGGCCCGGTGTGCCACTATTTCTTCTCTATTCTTTTTGGTTGCTAGTGGGGCTTCTTTTGTGCCCAAGTTGTTGTGTGGACCTTTAGTTTCTATCCTTTTATTGAGTATATTGTTGCTAGAAGGTTCATAGGTGATGGTTCAGGTTTGTACTTCTTAGGCCTTGCTTTGTGGCTTGTTGGAGTCTGCATGGTGGATTTTGAGGTCAGGTTAGGGAGGGAACAGTTGCATGCATGTTATGTCTTCATGGGTGGTAGGACCTGTAGAGTTATATTCTGACTCCCTAATGAGCCCATCTTTGAGTGGGAGGTTGTCAAATTGTAGCATGGGAGGTAGGTCCATTTCATGTCTTAAGGCATAATCAGTCCCCAAGGAGTTGCATTTATCAACTTGTGAGAATTGAAGGTGATAAAACCTAAGTTGTATGTTTATAGAATTGTCATTGGTTGTAGATGAGGCCTTGAATGTCCTTTTTTGATGTTTGAAGATGGGGTAGTGTCTTTTGGTTTGACTAGTATGCCGGTTATGCCTATAAGTCTCATGAGTATGATCTTTAGTCTCTACTCTACAGGTTTATGGTGGGTTTGGTGATTATATGATGGTTCGTTCCCTAATGAGGTAGTGCATGTGAGTCATTCGAAGGTAGTACTACAAAGTTTAAGGAAGAAGGTTGGGTGTTAAATGGGAGGAACGGGGGTTTTGGTGGTAAAAGCTTGCCTTCCTAGGTCGTGTGATGTCGGGTGATAGTATTAAGGTGAACCCTAGTAAGATGAAGGTGATTAGAGATTAGCCTAGACCTTGACCTCCTTGGGTTGGGATCTTATTGGGTTTAGCAAGCTATTACCAGAGTTTGTGAATAAGCTCTCTTCTATTGTTTCCCCTATGACTTAGTTGACCCTATGTAAGGCCAGTGTGGTGACCGACATTTTGATTGGGATGATTTGATAGGTCCAGGAGTTGAAATTTCTTGTGTTATTCCTTGGTGCTAGTAGGATTCATGTGTATGAGTGTTGATCTTTGATCCCTTCCGATCAAGGAGACCCAAAATTATTTCCAAGAAAACCTACATCGATTTTACTTATTTTAATTTGGGATTTGAATAGTATGATTCCTAAAATTCTATTAATGCATGGGTAGTGTTTAGTTGATGATTTTAATGTGATTTAAACCGTTATATGGGGATTTACTTTGGGTCTATGAAGTTAAAAGTATGCATGTTCTCTTTTTGAATTATTTATGCATGAGAGATTACACTATGGATTTAAATATGGAATTAATTATGTTTTCACTTCAACTTCATATTATAAATATTGATTTCTTAAATGGAGTCTTAATTACCCATGTCATTTCCTCAATTGTTCATAGCATATGCATTCATGTACACATATTATTTTGAAAATTATGTTATGGATAAGCCCAATTTCGATTTATGGTATGATTTGAAAAAAGGTTGGTTATGACAATATTGTGATTGCATATATGTCTTTGATTTTCACTCTTAAGCATTTCGGGTTCTTGCACCATTTCGGTATATGAATGGGCTATACCTATGCATAAGTATTATGACTATGAAATTAAGATTTTAGCATTTGATCCTAAGCATGAATTATTATGAATGGTATTTGGCTTTTAAGACCAATTGTGCATTGAAATGATTCGGGGAAAAAAATGACTATTGCCTCTTTGAGAGTATGTATATATATGTTATAAGTATTCTTGTAGGATGACGACTTAATACTGATAGATTGAGAGGAGGGGGCCTATAAGGGTTGCCCCATGTTCTTGTTGCATAGAGTCTTGTCTTGTGATCTAGGTTGGACTTATCTTGATAGGTTGGAGGTCTTGCGGTAGTTTAGGCTACTTGCATAGCATGCTTCCACTAAGTGTAGAATCCATAAGGATGTAATACGATGGTTAAGGATGGTCGATCTATTTGGTCAACTACAATGGGGTAGTCACTTCTCTAAGGTTGATTGAGGCTCGGGTTTTATTCTGAAGTGTGGAGGAGGGTAGGTCATATCCCTAAGTGTCCTATTGAACTAGGAATGAGCATTTTGGTTGTTGGTGGTGTTATTTGGTAGGCTTGTGCACCGGCTGTGTCTATTAGGTTTCATGAATAGGGTCTTAAAACCCTACCTTGGTATGTATGTGGTGGTCTCTAGCGATGAGGTATTGATTTGCTTAGAGCTTGTGAATCATTTGGGGGTAGTGTTGCAAGGCTTGGAGGATGAGAGGTTGTTGCTAAATATGATGAATGTGAATTGTGGGTAACAAGAAGGTGGTTAGAACTCTTTAAGAATTATGATATGAGTTTGCATTATTTCCCGTTAAGGCTAATGTTGTTGTTGGTGCTCTAAGTAGGGTGCCTATGGGTAGCCTAGCAAATGTGGATAATGGTGGCAAAAAAGAGACTAGTGGGGTCCATCGGTTGGTTGGGTTGGAAGTTAGGTTGAGAAAAGTTGAGAATGGTAGTATAGCGTTCTTGATGGTTCCAAATCTTCCTGGGTTAAGAGGTCTAGATTAGGTAAGGCCTTTATTCCACCTTATTAGAGATGAAAGTTTTGGGTGAGAAGGTGATAGAGTGGAGGTTGTCTCCTAAAGGGGAGATGGTGGTTATGGTACCAAGTGGGTTAGGTGTATTTAAGGTTGACAATTGAGTTAAGGATTATGAGTCCTTATAGAGTGCAGAGAGAGGTTAGTAAGGTTGCATAAGTTTGGGAATTGCCTATGGTAGGGGTATAGTTTATCTGGTTTGTCATGCTTCTAAGTTGAGGGGATGTGTTGGTGACTCTAGTGCTATAGCACTCTTTGAAATTGTGGGTGATGTGGAGGATAAGTTAACTTGGAAGGAGGTCCGGGTGGTGGTGTTGGATGGATGAGTGGAGAAGTTGATTAATGAGGATGCGGTGTTCATTAAGGCCCTCTTGAAAGGATCATCAAGTCAAAGGTGTCTCCAAGGAAGCCAAAGCAGTCTTATGGGAGTGATATTCATACCCCACTCACTCTAATGAAGCCTAGTTCTTCATGTGGTTCCAAGTCTTATGTTTCAGCCCGTACGTCATTCATATGCATTCATGTTTAAATTGACAAGTTTATGATGATTTTACACTTATGATTGAGATTTTGAAAATGGTGTTTTAAATGTTACGTTGCATTCTTGTTGGCGCTGATTTCTTGATTATCGCTCTTTTCTTGTACATCTCTTCTACATTCGGGGACGAATATTCCCAAGGGGGAGATATTGTAACGACCCCAAAAAGTACCCAAAAACGTGCCTCAGAATGCCCAAAATTTCAATTTTCATATATCCCAAAATTTGTTTGTTATTTCTAAAATCCGACTTCATATTCTTGTATAGGGGATCCAAATTAGGGGGAAAAGTGTCTAACCCCAATTTTAGAGTAACCATAGAAAAATTTGATTTTTCTAAAATTTCAATATCCAGAGGTGGTCTGCGACAGCTCCGCAACGCGCCTTTGCTGCGGAGCAGTGTTAATTTTTCCCAGTTTTGTTATTTCGGTCGAAACCTTTTAAGTTTTGGGCCCAAGGGCTCCCATACGTGTTTTTACCTACACTTAGCCTTATTTCACCCTCATATCATCCTAAACATTCCCCAATACTCACTCAAACCCTTAGTCTTATATTTCTCTCAAGATTGAAGTCCCAAACCCTCATCCCAAGCTAAGGTTCTTCTTATGGTTCTTCTTTAAAGCTTCAAGTCTCCATCTCCAATCTTCACCAAGTTCATCTCCAAGCCAAGGTATGTGGATTTATTTCATGGGTTCCTTTCACCCATGATACCTAAGCCTCCTTTTACATAAATTGCATTATTTAAAGTAGATTTACAAATGGGTCTTGATTATTATGAAATTCATTGCACACTATATTAAAGCTATGTAAAGTTGTGACTATTTTGCTATGTTTTGAGCTATAAATCCTTGATCTATTGTAAGATTTGAGAAGGGGTTTTCATGTATATGTCTTGATGGTGTTGCAAGGTGTTGATTGATTGTTTTACAATGGATCTTCTTGCATGATTGCATTCCTATATTTCATGATTTTATACTAGCATTACACACCCACGAACTGTTAGATAAAATGTCCGAATGTGGTTTCTTGAGTTATTAAAGGCCCAAAGCATGAGATATGATATGAATAGCTATATGATGATGAAATAAGCTTATGTATATGGTATACTCTATATAAAGTGTTGCATTAGACCATACCCGATCCGTGGGGACAAGAGCACAGGTAACCATGTTGTGGGTTTATACTCATCAACCATGCGAGGGGTTTATACTTTGTCACTACGTTGGTAAGGTGTGATTACTATCAACCATGTGAGGGGTTAATACCACACAACCACCAAGGGGTTTATACTTTCAACAACTAGCTTGGTCTCTTCTACGCATATGATATCCTATATGAGCATGAGTTACTTAGGCATATTTACTTAAGCATTGATCATACATGCCATATTGTATATTATGCCTATTGCCTAATATTATGCATTTTTGTTATGATGCCTATATATTGTTGCATTGCATCCTACGTAGTACATTCAAACGTAAAAATGCATACTCTATGCCTACATGATGTCACCATGTAGGAACCGGTGCCTAAGTTGATCATCCTCCTCCACGTGACTAGTTCGGTGCTATTCAAGCTAGTTGGTGAGTTGTCCACTTCGGGGACCTAGTCTATGTTTCTTCTATGTATTGAGACATTCATCTTTATTATTTATTTTGTATATGAGGATGAGCCCAGTTACTTTATCTTGGCCTCCGCTCTTAGCTATGTAATAGAGGTGGTTGTTGGACATGTTATGTGCCTATAAAATAAGTTGACTCTTGTTTCTTGATTATGAAGATATGGAAGTGCTTTCCCTTAACCCCAGTTTCCACATTCTTTTATCTCTTGATGCTTGATTAGTGTTTCCGCGACCAAGGATGTGTAATGATGCTCTAAGAGGCTTGCTTGGAGTCCTTTTGGGTTCCCTTTGTACCGTGTCACATCTAGGTCCTAGGCTTGGGTCGTGACCCATTTGGTCATCTAACTTCACTGCGTTCATTGGGAATAGCATCCTGTAATCTATCAGGGTCCATTCCAAAACCTCTATGGAATCTCACCAACATAGAGGATCTAAACCTTTCTGATAAGCATCTCAAAGGCCCAATTTTTGATTTCTTTAGATTTGGAAATCTTAGGTGGATATCATTTGAGTTCTTAGATTTTTCATCCAATTCTCTAACTGGTCAAACTCCTTCTAATGTAAGTGGTCTGCAAAACCTACAATCACTCTATTTGTCATTAAACCACTTGAATGGGACTATACCGTCATGGGACTATATTCTCCCTTCCTTCACCAAGCCAGTTAAACTTGAGTGATAACCATTTTAGTGGAAAGACTCAGGAGTTCAAGTCCCAAACACTGTCTCAAGTTGATTTAAAACAAAATCAGTTGGAAGGTCCTATTCCAAAGTCACTTCTAAACCAGAGTGAGCTATATCTTCTTCTCCTTTCACACAATAATCTCAGTGGACAGATTGCTTCAACCATCTCCAATCTGAAAATATTGGGAATGCTAGACTTGGGCAGCAATCATTTGGAGGGAACAATCCCCACCATGTTTAGGTGAGATGAGTCAACTTTGGATTTTGGATTTAAGAAAAAATAGTCTCAGAGGGACAATTGATACTACTTTTAGTATTGGAAACCAATTTACAGTCATTAAATTTGACGGGAATAAGCTAGAGGGGAAAGTACCACAATCTTTGATCAATTGTAAATATTTGGAAGTTCTTAATTTAGGTAACAATGAGTTGAGTGACACATTTCCTGAATGTTTGGGAGCCTAACCTCATTTGCAGACTTAAAAGTTGAGATAAAATAAGTTCTATAGCCCCATAAAAGATTCAAGGCCTAACAACGTTTTTGCTCAAATTCAAGTCATAGATCTCTCATCCAATGGATTCAGTGGAGATTTACCAGTGAGCCTTTTTGAGAATTTTAAAGCCATGAAAATACTTGGTGAGAACAGTGGAATCTGAAAGTATGTAGCAGATATATATTCTTACTACTAATTTTGGGCACAGCGTTGCACGTGTGTCCCGCATAAAGTAGTTTGAGTTGTTTTAATGTGATATATAAATAGTCACTATGAGTCTTCTCATTATCTGTTATTGGTAAAGATGTTGAATTTTAAATGTAAATATGTGTAAATAGTGTAACATAAGTTGTAGCTGTACAAAAGAACATCTCAATTTGAAGAGCATTGTCTGGGTGGTTGATTATTCCGGCGTAGGTGAGTGAATGTCATCTTAGTCAGTAAATTGAAAGTATCTTATTTTGTTAGCGTTGTAAAATCTGTAAGGAGTTTGTTTTTTGTATTATCATATAGAAACATATTATATATGGGTAACATATCTAAAACTTCTTTATAGATGATGTTCTTCGTGTATATTCCACTTTGATGATTTGGTTGCTCTGTTAGAACCAGAATTTTGGCAGTGGACATTGATATCCTCTGATAGTGCAACGTACAATTTACCATGTGAGAAAACATTTTAGGGCAAATATAAGCCAACAGTAGGAATTGTTTGTCCTTGCGCTTTATTTATGGTCATTGCAAAGCAAAGGCGTACCAAAAACTGCTTTCGAATAAACTTGAAGAGATATCCTTCATTTTCAAGTGGTGACAATTTGATTAGTGGAAGAAACAAACGCTTAGTTGCCGAATGTCCACTTGTAATTTCAGCATGGATGACATTCTTGTTAAAATCTTTACATATCATTCTTGTGTCATTGCATAAGCCATTTGAAGGGTCTAAATTCCTTAGCAGCATGGTGGGTGCTAGGGCTGGGCATGGTACGTTATGGTATAGTATTTAAGAATTTGGTATGGTAATTTCGGTTTTTTGGCATCTAAAAATACGATACCGTTACCATACCAAATTAGCTCGGTATGATTTGGTATTTCTAATTTTGATTTCGATATTTTACGGTATGATTGTTCAGTAACCATAATTAATTTGACTTTGAATTAATATATTCATATAATAAAAAAGTATAACTTTAATAATATTAAAAACGTCTCAAGCTAATCAATTAAGTGATCAAATACTATATACATTTTCAAGTTGTGGATAATGAATAATACAAAAACTAATCAATGCTTTGAAATTTGTTTTTCTCAAATTTTCTTCAACATGGTCAATAATGGGAGTGCCAACTGGACTGTTACGGCTCTTCAAGAAGCTCTACATATATTTAAAATAATTTGAAATTTAACATGTATGTATATGTGTATATATGTATATATATGTGTATATATATATTTATATTTCGATATGGTATACGGTATTTCGATATTTATTTTTTAAATACCAAATAGCATTCTGAATACCAAAAAAAATTACAAGTCATACCAAATACCCTTATTACAATACCACGATATAAAAAATTTTTGGTTTTAATATGGTATTCATTCTATACCATACCATACCCAGCCCTAATGGGTGCATTCTTCTTTAATACTGACCTACATTTAAAAGAGTATGTTTAAGTATAGTGGTATTGTGATTTGCAAGCATACCTTTCCAATTATAATGTGTATTGTATTTTTGTACTAACTATGTGGCGGGAGACCATTTGGCATTAGAGTGTTGAGATATTCTTCCTGGTAAAAGTTGTTGGTATCATCTTCTACCAAGTCAAAACTTATAAATTTCTTACTTTCACCTAGGAACATGGCTAGTAACTTGTCATTCAACTTATCCACATCCTCATTTCTACTTGCTAGAATTATGCGTTCTGTTACATATTTTTCATTCCTAGCGGTTTGTTATAGGTTTGGAAATATCTCTTTTATTAAGCATTCTTTAGCTATTCCATCTCTACAATGCTTAACAATCAACTATTCCGGAAGAAGAACTAAATTGTCTCTTGTTAGTGGTTCTTCTGCATTACCCACATGGAGTAAGAACTCACTAAATGTTGGATCAGTTATTGCTCAAATATTTCTTATACATTGGATCTTGTCCATCAAAGGCCAGAGATATGATTTCAACAAGCTGGCATTAACAGTTTCTGATCTTGTTAATTTAGGAATGACTGGTAACACATGTTGGAAATCTCCTCCAAACATCATGACTTTTCCACCAAATGATTTATCGATGTCCATTACATCTCTGAAGATCCTGTCGATTGTTGCTATTGTTTGTCACTTGAACATTGGCACTTCATCCCACATAATGAGTTTTGTTTTTCAATCATTTTGGTACCACCAGTTCGTTTTCACATGTTTGTCATAGTTGAGTCATTTGTTTTCAAGGGGATCTCAAACCTCGAGTGAGCTGTGCGGCCTCCAAGTAAACTTGAAGCTGCCATGCCACTTGTAGCTGTTGCCAAGGCTATCATACCTCTTGATCTGATACTAGCTAGCAACGCATGATATAAGTATGTTTTTCCAATTCCTTCGGGCCCATCAACAAAGAATATCCCGTCTCTTTTGCAATCGATTGTTTGCAATATTTTTTCTAAAGCCTTCTCTTGTTTTTGATTTAATTTTGACTGGGCATCAAAATCTTCAGTAGGTACTTGCACAGTCATTTCTTCATTGATTTCTCTACATTCGGCTGGCCCAATTTTGGAGAAGGAGTTATCGAGCTGAGGAAGGTTATATATGTTTATGTTTTTTCCAATACTTTCCAAAAAATAATTAATACTCTTTAGAGTACATTGGAGTATAACAATGGGTGAGCTGTCATGCATCCTCCTAAAGTCATCAGACATATCCTCAAAATAAGTATCCCATAGTTTTCTAACATCAGTTGGGTTACAATGAACCAGAATTGTTGCAAACAAACTTCGAAGAGCTAGTGACATTTTGAATTGGATAGCCTCACCTAATCATTCTATTATGCTATTGTTTGACTCTAGTAACCCCTTATTCCTTGCCAACTTCTTTAAAGATCTCACATTGCCTTCCATTGATAGTGAGCAAGTCCTCAAATGACATTGATCCTCTTACATGATTTAGTAATAGCTATTCATAATATCTTTCCCCTTCTGTAGGATTAGCTGTACAATTCAACAATTGGTAATTATTTAGTTTAAAAGTTGAAGTTGTTTATGAAGATTGAGATTAGTACATATGCCTCACTGGTTGCAATGCCACCATTTATAGATCTTGTTTTTCTTTTTGTCCAAGTCTTCCCCTATGGATTTCAAACATAACTCTTAGAAAATTCTCTATATAGACATGCACGCGCTTTGGTGTCGATGGTGAAAATTTTGAAATACTCAGTCAACATTGTTTGCCCGACACCATCCCAAGCGATGATACTTTGCATGTTTTACTTCTTCAGTAAAATACTATAAATTGTTATGGAGTTAGTATTCATATTGTTTTTGAGTTTTGTAATACTTTGGGAATGAATTGTATTTTTGTTCCATAGATACATGTGTACCTGAGTGTTTTCCAGGGAGAGATGTAGTTGAAGGCTTGTAACACCCCATAAAATTTTTAAAATGCCCCTAAAATACGTCATGCACACAATGCGTCTTCCCAAGCTCTGATGGAAAATTTGAGACCGGATTTCCGTTCAGTGCGAAAGACTGAGTCAGGAAATGGTCTCAACTTGACTTTAACGCGAAAAAATGCAAATTATCTTTTTCAAAGAAAGCGAAAAATAGTGGGGTTTCCACGCCCCTTCTGTGACGCAGAGAGGACGCGGAACCACAATTGGTTTTTTCCGAAAAATTTATGAAAAGTGAGAATTTTGTGAAAAGTGTAAAATTACACTAGTGCACGTCATGCACTAATGCATGGGGAAACTATTTTTTTTTCTTTTAATTCAGGAAGGGCAATTTGTCCTTTCCGATATATTTTTATATCCCCAATATGATTTTAAAATGTATTTTCAAACAAAAGGGTTTTAAACACACAAATCTTCTAAGGTTTTTACGCTAATTCTAAGAGAGAGGAAGGAGAGACAAGTGAGGGTTTCCAGAGGAGATTCAAAATTCTTTGAAGATTCGTCAATCCTAGGTATGGAAAGACTACCCAAAGGCATGGAATTGATCTTCCATGTGCCGATGTAGAGTTAGGATGAAAAATTCATGTCTAGAAGTCTTGATTTATGATATCTAGAGAGTTCTTGAATAATTTCTTTAAATTCTTGGATATTATCTTGAGGTCTTGTTTTCATTCTTTAAATTATAATTTCGTATCTTAAATTGATGATCATTGTGTTTAAAGTTTACTGTACATTTACATTACTATGTGATTGTGATCTAACCCTTGAAATTTCTCTCTGTAAAGACTTGAATGATAAACTTAGGGCATGTGTAGAGCCTCGAATGTCTGAATGTGGTGTCTGACTGATTCTGAGTCCTGAAATGAGTGTGTTGATGAATGTGATAGATGAAATTATTATTGATAGAGTTTAATAAGTATATTTCCCTTAAATTGGTTATATAGTCATGCCTGTAGAGGTTGGGTGATAAGAGTTCTTGATGGATTCATAGATTTATGGGCATGTTGAGTTCTAGGAGGAGTATTAACACCAAAATAGGTAAGATATGAGTCCCACTCAAACCTGTTAACTACATGGCCAGCGTAGGATAGGACTAGACCATGAAAGTTGTTGTTTCCTTTGTCCTAAAAGAGGAGTTGACAGACTTTTGGTTCCACTGACAGACTCGTCCTTTACCCCGGCAAGGTACTGGATGGATGTGACAATGATATATATTTGTTGTATTACTATAGGCTCATAGGTAGTGGTTATTGGTTATAGAAACTCTCAGATAGGTTTCGTGATGATAGAACTCCGATGTAATGTGAATGACTGATGCTTGATAACTAGTGAAGTAATAGAGTCTTGTCCTTTATACCTGAGGTAAGGCTGAGTGATTGATAGGTGATGGTTATATTGTTTTCTTTTTCTTTAGCCCATTTTATAGACAGTACATTCCACGTACTAATGCCCCCTCTGGCGCTGCATCATTTTATGATGCAGATACTATAGACCGAGGACTTCAGCAGCCCTATCGTTGAGGTTCAGAGCTCTCCATTCAAGACAATGGTGAGTCCTCCCATGCATTTAGAGGATGTTTATTTCCTTTATTTGATAGTCTTTTACTTGATGTTTGGTAGCCATGGCCTGTCATGGTACCGACTCAGACTACAGTATAGAGGCTTCATAGACATAGATGTAGATGTTGATGTCGGGGGGTTGTTTTCCCTCTTCCTCTCTTTATATTGAGACTTTTGTTATCTATTCTATTTCCTTATGATAGACTGATATTGATAGTATGATACCACAAATAGCATATCATTTATTTCATTATGATATTTTCTTTCGCTGATGAATGGATTGAATGAGCAATGAGACTAGGTGGTCTGCTTGGGGACTAGCAATAATCTTTGAGCGCCAGTCACGTCTAGGGTAGCCTCCCGTGGCTTGACAAGGTTGATGGCCGAAGGTTGCAATTCGCTCATGTTGAATTCATAAATTCTCCATAATGCTTTAGGAGGCGATACCTATCATGCATCTTGGAAAGTTCGTATCTCATCAATAATTTTTTTCTTCATCATCATACTCAATATAAATGGTACACCTGTCATGGTGCTTATATATATACTTATACAGATATTTTTATTGGTTTTACTTCGGAAAAAACCTACACTTGGTTTTTTCTGAAAAATTTATGAAAACTGAGAATTTCGCGAAAAAGTTTAAAATTACACAAGTACGTGTTGCACACTAGTGCATGGGGAAATTATTTTTTTTCTTTTAATTCAGGAAGGGAAATTTTGTCCTTCCCGATATATTTTTATATCCCCAATACGGTTGTGAACTGTTTTTTCGTACAAAAGGGTTTTAAACCCATAAATCTTCTAAGGTTTTTACGCTAATTATGAGAGAGAAGAAGGAGAGGCAAGTGAGGGTTTCCAGAGGAGATTCAAAATTCCTTGATGATTCGTCATTCTTGGGTATGTAAAGGCTACCAAAAGTATGGAATTGATCTTCCATGTGCCGATGTAGAGTGAGGATGAAAATTTCATGTCTAGAAGTCTTGATTTATGATTTCTTGAGAGTTCTTGATATAATTGCTTTAAATTCTTGGATATTATCTTCAGTTCTTCTTTTCATTCTTTAAACTATAACTTTGTATCCTAAATTGATGATCATCGCGTTTAAAGTTTACTGTCTATTTACATTACTATGTGATTGATTTAACCCTTGAAATTTCTCTCTATAAAGACTTGAATGATAAACTTAGAGGGATGTCCAGAGCCGTCTGAATGTGGTGTTTGACTAAGTCATGGTCCATAGGTGAGTGTATTGATGACTATGATAGATAAAATTATGATTGATAGAGTTGAATGAGTATATTTCCCTTAAATTGGGTAGATAGTCTTGCCCATAGAGGTTGGGTTATGAGAGTTCTTGACAAAATGATATATTTATGGGAATGTTGAGTCTTGGGAGGAGTATTAGCACCGAAATGGGTAAGATGTAAGTCCCACTCGAACCCGTTAACTACGTGGCCAGCGTAGGATAGGACTGGACCATGAAAGCGGATGTTTCCTTTATCCCAAAAGAGGACTTGATAGAATTTTGGATCCACTGAAAAACTCATCCTTTTCCTCGATAAGGTACAAGATGGATGTGAAAACGATATCTCTTCCTTGTATCACTACCGGCTCATAGGTAGTGGTTGTCGGTTATAGAAACTCCTAGATAGGTTTCATGAAGATAGAACTCCTATGCGATGTGAATATCTGATGCTTGATAACTAGTGAGGTGATAGAGTCTTATCCTTTATACCAGAGGTGAGGCTGAGTGATTGATGGGTGATGGTTGTATTGTTTCCTATTTATTTAGCCATTTTATAAATAGTACATTCCACGTACTAATGCCCCTTCTGGCGATGCATCATTTTATGATACAGATACTATAGATCGAGGACTTCAGCAATGTGATTGTTGAGATTCAGAGCTCTCCATCTAGACAGTGGTGAGTCCTCCCCTGCATTCGGAGGATGTTTATTTCCTTGATTTGATAGTCTTTTACTTGATGTTTGGTAGCCATGGAATGTCAAGGTACCATCTCAGACTATAGTATAGAGGCTTCATAGACATAGATATTGATGTTGATGTCGGGGGTTCTTTTTCCCTCTTCCTCTCTTTATATTGAGACTTTTGTTATCTATTCTATTTCCTTATGATAGACTGATATTGATAGTATGAGCCCACAGATAGGATATCATTTATTTCATTATGTTATTTTCTTCCGCTGATGAATGGATTGAACGATGGCTATGAGACTAGGTGGTCTGCTTAGGGACTAGCAATATTCTTTGAATGCCAGTCACGTGTAGGGTACCCTCCTGGGGCATGACAAGGTTGATGGCCGGAGGTTGCAATTCGCTCATGTTGAATTCATAAATTCTTCATAATGCTTTAGGAGGCGATACCCATCACGCATCTTGGAAAGTTCGTATCTCATCAATAATTTTTCCTTCATCATCATACTCAATATAAACGGTATGCCTATCATGGCCCTTATATATGTACTTATACAGACATTTTTTTTGTTTTACTTCGGAATAGACCTCGACATTAATGTGACAATTATATCTTGTAAGCAAATAAGGATTGTAAGGTACCACCAATTGGTTATCCATATTCGTTCCACGAACACTCTCTGTCCTTCTAGCATATCTACTTTTTTTAATAGGATATCCATCCTTTGCTTGAATTGACTTGTTGATGTAAGGGCGGGGATAATGATATTTGCATTGGCCATTTGCATATATGGGTTTGTTGGCTTCTTATTTCCACATGGAGCATTTATCATATGGTTGACTACTAATTCATGCGAGAGGGGATATTTAGATTTGTATGGAATCTCTGCAGAAATAAACTTATCATACTAATATGCTAATTTAATCGATCTTCTGACTCTTTTTTTAGTATGAGCAAAAGATATATGTGTGGTAGCCCTCATTTTTTGGAATTCTACCATAAATACATGAGCAGCCACAATGCCAAATATTTCTTTCTTGAAAATTTGATCTTTAAGATCTTACAACTTTGCTCGAAATACTCTTGTGACCAAGTCAGGTCTATCTTGAGTTGTTTGGCTAGGGTTCAGTTCTCGTTGGATCTCAACCTAATTAGGGTTGAAAGTCATTGTTATGAAAAGATTGGGTCTTCCAAAATGTTGAATAAAAGCCATTGAATCCACGTACCGTCTTTGCATATCTCGCGGGCCCCCAATAAAAGATGATGGAAGTAGTGTTCTTTCACCTATTCGATCTCATCAGACTCAATATAAACAGCACACCTATCATGGCTCTTATATGTATACTTATACAGATATTCTATTGCTTTTACTTTCGAACAAACCTCGACATTGATGTGACAATTATATCTTGTAAGAAAATAAAGGTTGTAAGGTACCGCCCATTGGTTATCCATATTGATTCCACGAAGAGTCTTTGTCCTTCCATCTTTTCTCCTTTGGTAAATGGGATATCCATCCTTTGCTTGAATTGACTTATTGTTGTAAGGGAAGGGAAAATGATATTTGCATTAGCCATTTTGCATACACAGGTTTGTTGGCCTCTTATTTCCACATAGACCATGCATCATATGCTTGACTACTAATTCATACAAGAGGGGATATTTCGATTTGTCTAGAATCTCTGCAGAAATAAACTTATCATACTAATCTGCTAATTTAATCTTGTGACTCACTTTTAGTATGAGCAAAATATGTATGTGTGGTAGTCCTCATTTGAAAATTCTACCACAAATATATGAGCAGCCACAAAGCCAAATATTTCTTTCTTGGAAATTTGATCTTTAAGATCTGGAAACTTTGCTCAGAGAATACTCTTGTGACCAAGTCAGGTCTGTCTAGAGTAGTTTAGCTAGGGTTCATTTCTCGTTGGATCTTAACCCAATTAGAGTTGCATGTCATGTTATGAAAAGATCAGGTCTTCCAAAATGTTGAACCAATGCCATTGCGTCCATATACAGTCTTCGCATATCTTGTGGGCCCCCAATAAAAGATGATGGAGTAGTATTCTTTGACAAATTCTATCTCCCTTATATTCTCCTGCCATGACACTATCAACGATAATCTAATAAACTCTCTTCCAAAGTTGGATTGTTCCTTTCTGAAATATTCCAACCTTGTTGTTTCCAATTTTATATACGTATCAACCACAAATTGTTATAGTAATCTTCCACAGAGTATCAATACTAATGTCTCTGATTCTCGTACTTGCAGCTTATAACAATAGTACTCTCTACAGGAGACAACTCCTTTTGACTCCCAGTGGACATCTATAAGTGTTAGAAATCATATTATATTTTTCTATTATGTCCTATTGTCTATAAATGTGATAAAGTATGTCCTATTCCATGTTGTTCAATTTTTACTGTGGTATATATGGGGAACATATATTAGTATTGACTTTTCTTTATATTGGTTTTTAATATAAAAGATTAATCATTGATGGTTATGGATAAGTTGTCTCAAAAGTTTAAGAGTATTAACAATATTTGGAGTCATATTGCAATACAGGACAATAGAATACTAAATCTTTAACTTGTGAGACTTCTTTGTATACCATATTTTGTACCACCTTATAAACTAACCTATTAAAATTGTATAGATTTCCTAGTTGGAAAGTATCCTTCCATGTGTGGGTATTTGTACATAATTAGTCCAAAATATGTAGCTATAAAGTTTACTATAGGAATTGATCAATGACATATTTTAGTAGTTATCAACAGAGGTTATAGTACAATGTAAAGATTAACCCAATAAAAGTATCATGTTGACATTTTATTAGCTAAAGCTTAACCTGTTTAGTAAGTGTAAAACAATATATAGTGATAAACAATTTCTATTGGCGAGACATGTTACCTCGGTCCTCATTGGCCAATATTGCATCCACTGATGTAAATGTTGGAATATTTTTTGTGATACTTGTGGCGTGGCTACTTTTTGTGTGATGGTAACTTCTATTTTTTTTTTTTTGGTATTCTTTGATGCCATCCACCTTCTCCTCTTCAAAAAATCAAAGGATATTGTAGGGGGTCATAACAACTATAGTAATGTCTGACTCTATGCGTGTATCCCGAATGTTCATGAACAATAATCTCTCGCTCAAAAGGAATATTAGGATTGTTTACATCTATCAAAATTGCTGCCACTTGATCTACTGAGGGTGTGTTCTACACTTGTATATCCAAGGACGAATTTGCAACAATTCGAAGTTGGAAATTGTTGAAAGTGAAATGATCTCTTAGTTGGCGAAAGATTTGTGCATATGGATTTCCATCCATTATTTGTTTGATGTTCCTTGCAATTCTGTCTGACAAAATGTCTTCTTTCATTTTTGATATCTTGTTGGCCAACTCATTATCCGTATCAAAGAAATATAGTTGGAAATATCATGAATTGTTATCACGTGGTAGCAATGATGGTAGGCCGTGATACATTTGTCCTTATGCCCTGAATATGTATATTACTTTCCTTGCGAATGCTATTTCCTTATCAAGGTTAAGATCGAAAGATGTAAAAGCCAAGATGCTATTATATGTACGAACATTTTTCCTGAACTCTATGGCATCATCTATATAAGCCAAAAACATTTCATGTAGTTCTTTTGGAGCATCAACGTTTGCCAATTTGATATATCCATTTGCACAACAAAATGTTGGAGTGTAATAATCCAATGGGGTTGGCAAACAAAATTGATGTGCACACAATATCTTGTTCCCAATAATTCTAGTGGTCACATCTTGTTCCCAATAATTCTAGTGGTCACGTCCATTTGATAAGATAACAACAATAATAAAGATAAGCACCATATTTTGTCTTCCAATTATTTAAAATAAGCACTCTACTTTCTCCTCCAATTATTCAAGAAACATTACGTTTTGTCTCCGCTTTCTTCCCATTAAATACCTGAGTTTTTCGTACTATGAGGAAGCAGAAGAAAGTTTAGGTAGAACGTATATAGATATAGGAGATCTCACAATCTGCAACTATATAAATACAATTTGTGCGGTTCATGCATTGAGGTAGGTTTGCCTATCCTTCTTTGAGATTGGGATTGAGTTATTGAATATTCGTATGTTATAATTTATGAATGAGATCATGTCATGTGTTGAAAATTTTTTTCCTTATAATAGCTGTGTGAAAAATTTTAACTATATATATGTGATTATTATTTTATTACCACAAACATTAGTAATAGGTCAATGAAAGAAGTACCTTTAAACTAATTCAACAATACAAAATAAGTTACAGAACTTTCAATACATTACCTTTAGGGTATAAAATTTGTGATGATGATTCTTTAAGTACCGATTGTAATTACATTTCTCTGATAATTCCAGTGATGTCCGCTCCTACTCTTATGCACAATGTCATGTGTGAATATTGTTAGGAAAGTATCAATTTTGTTTACAAAAAAATGATAGTGACATTCACACATGATGAGAGAAGGAAAGGGAAAAGTAAGAGGGAGAGGTCTTAAGAAAGGAAATTGATAAATTATCTCTACAAAAAGATATATAAGAAATATATAGACATATAATAAATAAATAAATAAAAATTAAAATAAGTGAAGGCATGAATGTGTTTAAAAGGGATAGTAAACTTAATATTTACTAGTGGGTGCAATGGTGTGTAAGTTTTATTTTTATATACTAATGTAATTTCAAGATGAACATTATTTTTATATAGTAGAGAAGTTTCAAGATCTAAGAAATATTTGTCTATAAATTAGTGGGGAAGACTTTATCTTACCATTGGTCAAAAATGATGGCAAGAATTAAATAGTTGGCATAGAAGCATGGTCATAGTAAGAATCTTATTTCTGTAAAGTGCTAGTATTATTTTATTAGAAAACTAATGTACATATCTCATTTAACATAGTGACAAATTCCTGAACAGAAATATAAACTATGCTCGTGCCACAATTAG
>JAABOM020080430.1:0-32162 GCA_011800125.2 Solanum clarkiae | reverse complement strand
CTTTATGATACTCTGGCAGAATATTGATACCCAATTGGTATCATATAGGATTATGTTTTATTTTTTAAGAAACAAATAAAAAAATTATTAAACTCTAAATAAGTAGAAAATATATTCATTGTCCGTCGGTATATTTATATCATATCAGTATCATATAGGACTAGAAAATTATTAAAAGTTACAAAATTGTTTATTAAACTCTAAATTAGTTAAAAATATATATTTTTGCGATACTCCATCTGTATATTGATCAATATCCTATCAGTATTATATAATTTTGAGCTCTTTTTTAAATAAATAAAATAATTAAGAGAAAATTATTAAATTTACAAACTTATTTATTAAATTTTAAATTAGTAGAAAATATATTCTTTGTAATACTCTATCGGTATATTGATACCATATTGGTATCATATAGGACTGAGCTTAATCACCTGTGATACCCTATTGGTATATGTATACCCTATTGGTATATCATACAAGCGGGTCAGCATGACCTCAGCGTGTAAATATTAATATTAAGGGGACAAATTTTAATAGTATAGGGGGGTATAAAAGGTAAAAGGGTATATGAATGTAAATAGTTTGCTTTAAAGGGGTACAAGCTTAGTTTTCCCAAAAAATTCTAGTAAAGAAAAAAGAATACACATGTCTAACAATAAACATTTTGAATAGCTCATTAAAAACTTTACAAGGAAAACTCAATAGAATAAAACCTTATGAAGAAAAAGAGTACATCGCATATTAACTACCCTAATGAAAAAAATCAATCCAAAGATCTTGAATCTTCGCATCCCAATCTTGTGTACCATCTTTTTAAAAATTGCAGTTCATAGAGATTTGGAGAACAAATCAAGCACATTATTACTCGAACCAATCTGTTGCACATTTATATCACCATTCTTTTGGAGCTCATTGTATACATCGAAATTTTATAGAACTTTACAAAATGAATCATATTTCAGTTAGGATTTCTTGGAGATTAATCTACCCTAAACCCTACTTTATACGTATATAAAAGTTATTATATTCCATTAAAAAGGCATCTAGAAATCCATAAACTTTTGGATATTCATAAAGAGATCAAACTATGTATGACACTTCTTGATAATCAAATACTCAAGAAGATTTACACAAATCCTTTCATGGAGATCAAATCCAAATCATCCTAATCATGAAATACACCACTAACGGTCCTCGAATCATGAAAAAATCTTAAGAGAGAAGAATCAATGGAGGAACTGATTTATAACCATATTGTTCATTAATTAAAGTGTGTTTCTTCATATTTTATTTGTAATTATAATTTATTTTTTATCACTTTAAAATTTATTGTAAATAAACTGGCGCGCCAGTAGGACTAAATCTGGCCTTCATCTCTTCTCTATAATACAAATCAGATCTGCAAATCTGAAGCCACAAAACCACAAAGGTGAAAGAATGAGTACTTCAAGCCCTATCTTTGAGTTTCATCAAGTCTACACTTTGACAAGCTTTGAAGCAAGGGGCACTTGTAGCCATCAAAATTCTGTAGGGCTCTAAAAGATGAGTGCTAATTCAGTCAGGGTTTTTTGGAAACTACTATATTCCAAACCCTAATTTATGCTTATATATATAGTATTATATTCCTTTAAAAAAAACATCTCAGCAATCCCGTAAACTTCTAGATTATTCACAAAGAGATCAAAATATGTATGACTCTTCTTGATAATCAAATACTCAAGAAGATCCACACAAATTCTTTCATGAAGATCAAGTCCAATTTATCCTAGTTCGAGAAATACATCACTAACTGTCCCCGAAAAATAGAGAAATCATAGGAGAAAGTAATCAAGGGAGGAACAGATTTGTACCTACATTGTTCATCAATTAAATTGTCTTTCTTCATATTTTATTTATTGTAAAACCTTAAAAATTCCTAAGCTAAGATTCAAACTTTTCTCTTGTGTAGGTATTATTGAGTTTATTTTCAAAGCATAACTTTATTCTTAAACTTGCACGTTTTACTGAATTGAGTTGAGTTGAATCTTCTGAGTTAAGTTGATTGTTGAGTTGAGTTCCTTGAATTGAGTATTTTTGATTATATCATTTTCTTTTCAGTTATTTTACATACTCGTACAATCCACATACTAATATCTATTTGGATCTGCATCATTTAATGATGCAGTTACAGATGATCGAGGCTTTCAGTAAAAGCAACTGTTGAAGTCCTATTTTCTCCTTTTCAGATCATGGTGAGCACTTCTTGCTTCTGGGGGCATTCTATTTATATCATATATTGTTTCTGGAGGTTTTTTCTTTTGAGGTAGCCATGAGCCTGTCATTGGCACCATCTAGATGATTAAAGATAGAGGTTTTATAGACAATGATGAATTAGAGTAGATGTTTTCATTTTTAAGATTTGTACTTTTCAAATTATTCTTTTACAATATTGAATTATTTGGATTATCAATTTTAAACCTTGTTTTATTGAGTTACCGATAGATGATCCCACGAGAACATTTCTTGTACACAAACTGAGTCTTCCGTTGTTGGTTAAATGAATATGATGAGACCAAGTGGTTCGCATGGGAGCCAGTGTCATGACCCAAGCCTAAGGCTTAGACGTGACATAGCGTATGGGGAATTTGAAGGGACCCCAAGCAAGCCTCTTAGCACATCATTATACATCCTTAGTCGCGAAAGAAATAAAATAATAATAAGAGATAGTAAATAGGGAGAACGGGGCTAAGGGACATCTTTCATAGCATAAACATCAATAGTCAAGAGAGAGTCAAAGCTCATAGCATTATACATAACATGTCCAACAATGCCTCTAACCATAGAATTAAGCGGGGGCCAAGACAAGCAACCAGGCTCACCCTCATGGTCAATACATACATAAAAGAAAGATAGTTTTAGTACATAGCATGAGATCATAGACATTATCCCCAGAATGGAGGACTTACCAATTAGCCTGAGAGAAATCATACTAGCCACGTGGAGCAAGAGGATGGCCAAATGAAGCTCTGGTTCCTACAAGGTAACATCTTGTAGGCAAAGAGTATGCGTTAGCACGTTTGAATGTACTAAGTATGTAAGATGCAACGCAACACGAGATAGACAACGTAATTGAAATGTACAAACATAGGCAATGGATAGCATAATAACAATATGGCATGTATGAATTGAAACGACCCCAAAAAGTGCCCAAAAATGTGCCTTGGAAGTGTCTGGAATCGTAATTTCCACATATTTAATAACTCACTTGTTATTTCAAAAATCCTACTTCATATTCTTGTTCAGGGGACAAAATTAAGTGGATAATGGGTCTAACCCGAATTTTAGAGCAACCATATCAAAATCCAAAAATTACAAAAATACAATTTAGGAGGGTCAACTTTAAAGGGGAATATATATTAGCATACAAAGAATTCATAACCCACCAAATTAAATCTCTTTGAATTAGCTTTCCAACGCACTTGGTTTCACCTCATTCTGAGTTCAAATGAAGAATTTATGCCCATTTTCGTAGAACTTATATGTGCAGAAATGCAAATTCCAATGAGTAATCCGTATCGCAGAATAGTGTTATTTTGATCCCCTTTTTTTTTACTTCGTTCTAAGAAAGCCTTGGGCCTAAGGGTTCCCATATTTGAAAACACCTATACTTAGTCTTATTTCATCCTCATATCATTCTAAACATTCCCCAATACTCACTCAAACTCTTAGACTTGTATTTCTCTCAAGATTCAAGTCCCAAAACCCTCATCCACATGTAAGGATTTCCTTCAAGCTTCAAGTCTCCATTAAAGTTTTCTTCAAAAAATTGTCCAAAGCTAAGGTATGCGGCTTTTAACCATTAGGTTCTTTCACTAATGGTGCCCAAACTTCCTTTTTACTTAAATTGCATGATGTAAAGTTGATTTACTTATGAATCTTGATTATTTATAAATTTCTCTGCACAGTGAATTGGAGTTTCATGAAAGTATGATTGTTTTAGTATGTTTTGAGCTATAAATCTTGGGTCTATTATAAGATTTAATAAGGGTTTTTGATGTACATTGTTTGAGGGTGTTGCAAGGCATTGATTGATGATTTTTCATTGGATTTTCTTGCATGGTTTCACTCTTGAATTGCATGGATTTATACTAGCACTATAAACCCGTTAAGTGTTTGATAAAATGTCCGATTATGATTTCTTGAGGAATTGGAGGTCCAATGCATGTCTTATGAGTTGAAAAACTTCATGATGATTTTAAGATGTGTCTAATTCATAGAAATATTGATGATGTTGTAAAGCCAGGTTTGAGCCCTTTCTTAAAGATTTCACCTCTTGCGAGCCCCTTAATATTGATGTTAATGCAAGGGTAAGGTTGATGATGATCTTTCTTATGATTGAAGTTGGGCTCACCATTTGAGGTCAATGATGTTATGAGCTACTTGTGCCATGTCTTCTATGTTATTGCAAGTTATTAAAGCTATAATTATCTTATATATTCCATGGGATTAGATTTAGTACCGAGTGGACTAGAGGCGAGCCTCCAAGTCCTAAAACTATGTGCCATTATATGATGATATTATGCCCTTGCTATGCTAGTGTATCCATCTAGTGAACCATCCCTTAAAATCTTTCCAAAATTGGGTCAGGTTCCCGTAAGGTGGGTCGTTTCACACGAAATTGGGTCATGTTCCTGTAAGTTAAAGTGGGGTCTCAAATCCTTTTCGAAATTGGGTCCGGTTCCCATCAGGAAGGTTATTTCGTACGAAATAGGTCATGTTCTCGTAAGTTTGAAGTATGATTTACCTTGGCAAGTAGACCACCTCTTTACCGGTGAGGGATAATCATCGGGATTCCAAGTCGTAGCTCGCTTGGTCTTATTTTATGTCGGTTGAGGTCTCTTCTCGCACGTATGTATTATGATCTATATGAGTTGAATGAATTATAAGAATGTTTTACTTATGCATTGATCATACATGTCATGTCGTTAAATTATGCCTATTGCCTATTATTATGCATTTTGACTATGATGCCTATTTCTTGTTCCATTGCATCCTACATACTTAGTACATTCAAACGTACTAATGCATACTCTTGCCTACATGATATCACCATGTAGAAACAGTGCCCAAGTTGATTATTATCCTCCTCCGCATGGCTAGTTTGGTATCATTCAAGTTAGTTGGTGAGTCCTCCAATCCGGGGACGTTGGTCTATGTTTCTCTTATTATGTATTAAGACACTCTTCTTTAATGCTTATGTTGACTATGAGGGTGAGCCCGGTTGTATGTTTTGGCTCACGCTCTTATCTATGTAGTAGAGGTGTTGTTGGACAAAGCTATGTACTTATGCTATGAGTTAATTGTATTATCTTTTGATTCTATGTTATGACAAGTTCTCCCTTAGCCCCTTTTCCCTTATTTCAATTCTTCAAGTGTCTTTTAATTGCTTTCGCAGCCGAGGATGTGTAATGATATGTTATGAGGCTTGTTTAGGGTCCCTTCGGATTCCCCATTCATCGGTCACGTCTAGGCCCTAGGCTTGGATCGTGACATGAATCATGCTTGAAGTAAAAACATGCTTATATAGATATTACGTGTGTAGGAAGAGATCATCGTTTCGCTAATGGGTTTATCACCTCCCATCCTAGGTGATTGAAGTATAAACCCCTCAACTTGGTTATCGAATATACTAGGTGATTGAGGTATCAACCCCTCAATTAGGTTAATGAGGTATCAACCCCTCAATTAGGTTAATGAACATCACACCCTCCATCAAAGTGGTCATCTCACAACACTATAGAGCAAAATACCATAGATATACATTGCTTTCATCACATAAAGCCATTCAAATCATATGTCATACGTTAGGCCTTCAACAACTCAAGATACTTAATCCGGACATTTTATCAAACACTTGATAGGTGTGTATTACTATTGTAAAACCATACAATTCAAGAGTGAAGTCATGCAAGAAATCTTGAAGTGAATCATCCCACCAATACTTGGTAACATTATCGTACAATATACATCAAAATCCTTCATCAAATCTCAAGATAGATCTAAGATTCATAACCCAAAACATGCTAAGACAGTCACACTTTTACAAAACCCAAACATAGTTCATAGTCAACTTCATAATAGAAAATCCATATGTAAAATCAACTTAGAAACATGTACTCTAGGTAAAAAGGAATCTTGGGCACCATGGGTGAAAGGACCCATTGGTTAAAATCCACATACCTTGATTTTGGAGAATTCTTGATGAAGATTGGAAATGGAGATTTGAAGCTTGGATGAATTCCTTAAGATCCGAGAAGAGACTTGACACTTGAATTTTGAGAGAAATATTAGCCTAAGTATTTGAGAGAATTTTGGGGAATGTCTTCTATGATATGAAGGTGAAATATGACTAAGTATAAGTATTTTTACATATGAGAAGACTTAGGCCCAAGATCCAAAAGCCTTGAACCGAGTAACAAAAACTAAGCAGAAAATACACACTGGCAGGCCCTGGCCGCATCGCGCTAGGGACGCGTCTACTCACTGGAAATTGCTCACTTGAAAATTTGAAATTGTGAATCATTTGCTTTAAAATCAGGGTTCACTCAATTTTGCCCCCTGAACAAGAAAATGAAGTCGAATTTCAATTGTCATGCATGGATTTTGAGATATAAAGAAATTACGACTCCGGACACTTCCGAGACAGATTTTTGAGTACTTTTTGGGGTCGTTTCAATATCTCCCCCTTAGGAACATTCGTCCCTGAATGTCAAAGAAACTTATATGAGAAGGGTAATCATGAAAAAATCAGTCCCATCAAGAATGCAACAATACACTTAAACACAATTTTCGAAATCTCAACATAAGTGTTAAAAATCATCATGAACTTGTCAAAATAAACATGAATGCACGCAATGACATAGGGGATAAAACATAAGACTTGGAATCATAAAAAGGACTTGATAGGTTATCATAAGCTTGAATAGAATAAAAGAGATACAAAAATTGCTCCTCCATGCTCGCTCCGGCTCACCGAGAGACACTTTTGACTTGACGAATCCTCCAAAGGGCCTTGACGAACACCACATTCTTATTAATCAGCTTTTCCACCCTCCCATCCAATACCTCCATTGGGACCTTCTCCTAAGCCAACTTATCTTCCACAATATCCATAACCTCAAAGAGTTCTGTAGCATTAAAGTCACCAATACATCCCCTCAACCTAGAAGCATGAAGAACCGAATGAGCCATATTCATTTCCATAGGCAATTTACCAATCATATGAAACCTTACCAATACTCCTCCAAACCCTATAAGGACCTACCAACCTTAACATAATTGTCAACCTCAAACACACATAGCCCACTTGGCACCATAAACCACCATGTCCCCCCTAGGAGACTACCACCACTCTACCATCCTTCCACCCAAAACTTTCAACTCTAATAAGCCAGAATCAAGGCCTTGCTTAAACTAGACCTCCTCAATTAAAGAAGATTCGGAACCATCAAAGTCACTACACTACCATGCTCAACTTCCTCCAACCTAACCCCCAATCTAGCCACTAATGGACCTCTCTAGTCACCTTTTTGCCACCATCATCAACATATGCTAGGCTACTTAGAGCACCGACCACAACATTAACCTTACCAAGGAAAACTAATGAATATTCATATCATAATCCTTAAGGAGTTCTAACCACCTTCTTGTTACCCTCAACTTACACCTATCATATTTAGCAAACAACCTCTCATACCCCAAGACTTGCATCACTATCCCCAAGTGATTCACAAGTTCTAAATAAATCAATGCTCCACCACTAGAGGCCACCTAAAACATATCAAGGTAGAATTTTAAAATCCTATTTATGAAACCCATAAACATAGCTGGTGCATAAGTCAACCAAGAAACTCCACCAATACTCAAAATGCTCACTCCTAGTATGGAAAGACACTTAGGGATATCACCTACCCTCATCCTCACTTGGGGACAAAACCCTAACCAAAAATCAATCTTAGAGAAGTAACTAACCCATTGTAGTTGACCAAATAGATCGTGTATCCTTAACCATCATATTACAACCTTACGAGTCCTACAGTCATTGAAGCATGATATACATGTAGCTAAACCACCGCAAGACCTCCAACCCATCAAACCAAATTCAACCAAGATCACAAGACAAGACTTTATGCAATAAAAACATGGAGCAACCCTTATAAGCCCTCACACAACCAAATCTTACTAGCAATAATAATGAAAGAAATAGCAACTCTCGGAACCATCAAAGTATGCACAATAAAATTAAAAAAAAACCTCTAACTTACCGGTAATATCATTGGGCACCTCATCCCCTCCTTGTCTTCTTTGAAAAGGATAGAATCGATTGTGCCTTGGGGCATCACCATGAGGACGAACATCTTCACACTTGCCTTACTTACGAGGGCATTCTTTATTCTTATACCCCTTTTCACTGCAATGGAAACATGTATTGGTTTCTTTCAAACATGGACCTCTATGAATCTTACCACACGTTGGACATATAACATCACCTTTATCTTTGGGACTTTGGAACTTTCCTTCAAAACGAGCCCTCTTGACCTCCTTACCCCTTCTCTTCCTTATCTTCTCCTCATCCATTTGTCATAAGTCATCAAGCGAGACAAATTCATGTCTCTAATCAACATAGTGGACCGACACTCCTCGCTCACCAAATCGGATACACCCATCACAAACTTATTCATCTTAGACCTTGGATCGGCCACCAATTGGGGAGCATATTTGGAAAGTTGGTTGAAAAAGAACCTTGCTTCAAATTCATGAACTCTACCAACTTGGCCTCCCTAAGCTCAAAAGGAATAACCGATTAAGAAAAGCCACCTTGAACTCCTCCCATAGCATCACGTTATTGTTCCCCTTCTCCTCCTTCCATTGAGTAAACCATATTTGTGCCACCCCCTTGAGTTGATAAGCCGCCAACTCCACCTTCTCTTTCGATCTAATACCCATAATAGTGAATACTTTATACACCTCATTCACAAATTCTTGGGGGTCCTCATCTACTTTAGAACCATAGAACTCTGGTGGGTCCATCCTCATAAAGTCCCTCGCTCGAGATGCCGAGGTAGGAACATAAGGATCTTAGGCCCCTTGGTTGATTTGATTAAGCCACGACATGAGCTAACATGGTAAGAGCATTACAGAATTCTTCATGAGCCGGTTGCTCTTCGTGAGAGCGGACTCTTCTTTCTCTTGTGTTAGGCATGATCTAGCATATCAAAGAATAATCGTTAGGGGGAAATAACCTTACCTCAACTCTATAGCACAACATTGACCATGAAGAAGGGAAACATTTCCTAAAATGTCTCGCAGCCTCTTGCTCATAGTTGTGGTGCATAACACAACCATGAACAAGAGTCTAATCGACGCGATATGTTGGACGTCGAGGACCCAACAACCTAGTTCTCTGATACTAAGTTTGTCACGACCCAAGCCTAAGGCCAAGACGTGACACAGCGCATGTGGAACCCAAAGGGACCCCAAGCAAGCTCTTAGTACATTACTACACATCCTTGATCGCAGAAGCAATAAAATAACAATAAGAGATAGTAAATAGGGATAACCGGGAGCTAAGTGACATCTTTCATAGCATAAACATCAATAGTAAAGAGAGAGTCAAAGCTCATAGCATTATCCATAATATGTCCAACAACACCTCTAACCATAGAACTTAGCGGGGGCTAAGTCAAGCAACTGGGCTCACCCTCATAGTCAATACATACATAAAAGAAAGATAGTTTTAGTACATAATATGAGACCATAGACATTGTCCTCGGAATGGAAGACTTACCAACTAACTTGAGAGAAATTATACTAGCTACGTGGAGGAAGAGGATGACTGAATGGAGCTTTGGTTGCGATATAGTAACATCATGTAGGCATAGAGTATGCGTTAGTACGTTTGAATATGCTAAGTATGTAGGATATAATGCAACAAAAGATACGCAACGTAATCGAAATGTACAAACATAGGCAACGGGTAACATAATAATAATGTGGCATGTATGAATGATGCTTGAAGTAAAAACATGCTTATATAGGACATATTACATGTGTAGATAGAGATCATCATTTGGCTAATGGGTTTACCACCTCCCATCTTAGGTGATTGAGGTATCAACCCCTCAACTTGTATCGAATGTACCACCTTCCATCCTAGGTGATTGAGGTATCAACCCCTCAATTAGGATAATGAGCATCACACCCTCCATCAAAGTGGTCATCTCATAACACTAAAGAGCAATATACCATAGATACACATTGCTTTCATCACATAAAGTCATTCAACTCATATATCATGCGTTGGGCCTTCAACAACTCAAGATACATAATCCGAACATTTTATCAAACAGTTCATGGGTGTGTAATACTAGTGTAAAATCATGCAATTCAAGAGTGAAATCATGTAAGAAATCTTGAAGTAAATCATCCACCAATACTTGGTAACATTATCATACAATATACATCAAAATCCTTCATCAAATCTCAAGATAGATCTAAGATTCATAGCCCAAACATGCTAAAACAGTCACATTTTTACAAAATCCCAACATAATTCATAGTCAATTTCATAATATAAAACCCATATGTAAAATCAACTTAGAAACTTGTACTTTAGGTAAAAAGGAAGATTCGGCACCATAGGTGAAAGAACCCAATGATTGAAATCCACATACCTTGACTTTGGAGAATTATTGATAAAGATTGAAAATGAAAACTTGAAGCTTGGATAAATTGCTTAAGATCCGGGAAGAGACTTGATACTTGAATTTTGAGAGAAATATAAGTCTAAGTGTTTGAGAGGGTTTTGGGGAATGCCTTCTATGATATGAAGGTGAAATATGGTTAAGTATAGGTATTTTCACATATGGGAAGACTTAGGCCCAAGACCCAAAAGCCTTGGACCGAGTAACAAGAACTTAGCATAAAATACACACTGGCACGCCCTGGACACGTCGCGCCAGGGGCGCGCCTGCTCATTGGAAATCGCTCACTTGGAAATTTGAAATTGTGAATCGTTCACTCTAAAATTGGGGTTAGACCCTTTTCCCACTCAATTTTGCCTCCTGAACAAGAATATGAAGTTGGAGTTTCGATATCACACACATATTTTGAGATATATAGAAATTACAATTTTGGACACTTTCGAAACACTTTTTTGGGTACTTTTTGTGGTTGTTTCAGCCAATAATATTTTTTGAGTGTCGGCCACGCCAATGACACCCTCCCGGGGCATGACAATTGTGATTGTAATTTATTTTTATCACTTTAAAATTTATTGCAAATACTCATGTGTGTAGAAAAGTTATGGTGAATTGTGGTTTGTTTTATCTCTTTTTATGAATCCTCCCTTTGAGATCAAAGAGTTTTTCAAGTTTCTCACTTCAACTTCTTTAAGCAAACAATCTATTGCCTTTTGAAAACTCTTCAAGAGTTTCAATTCAAGTTATCAACGTGCATAACAATATGAAAGTTTCTTGATTAATTTAATCCATATGAGGATTATAAATAATTTTTAAAGAACTTCTATATGCTTCATGCATTTTAAATGCTTCAAATACTTTCATATCAATTTTATCCCATGACAATATTCAATATTAAATGCATAACATTTTCTAGTGTCTAGATTGCAAGTCAAATAAGCTTTGCGTTTATCAAGATATATCTTTATACTTGATAATTAGAGCATGTTTTAATATATTGTAGAATTTAGATCCTCATAATCTTTTACAACGTTACGCTATATTGTATCAAAGATATCATCGATAAAATATCTTTTTCTTTTTTTGTCAATCACAATGCGAGATAACTTATTGAGATCTACCCACTTCATTATTTTCAGGTAGTTACCCTCTCATGAGGTTTGATGAAGTGTTATGTTGTAAGTTCTTCAAGAGCACATTACCTCTTTATTATGACCATTTTTATCATTTGCACTTTTCCTTTTCAAGAATTATTTTATTTGGGATTAATTGCATGTTTTATGCATGTTATAAACTCTATCCTTCAGGGACATTCAATAAGATCATTTCAACTCTAAGTTTGTTATTATCTCTCATTTAAGTTAGACAAACTAATATGTATTTTAATCTACCTTGGAGAATTTATCTTTTATGCATCATGGTATATTTATTAATTATATACCGCATATCAAAATTATTAGATGGAAACTATATGATCCCTGACCATAAATCAATTGGGAGGAAAACTAATTCTAATATATTAGACTGATGCATATTTTTGTCTAAAATTTATCATATTTCATATCATAAAGCTTTATTTTCATAAACAATAATTGACCATTTATCTGAGGCATTCAGTGTCATCGGCTTGAATATTTATTAATATTATAAAGATGAGTGATCTTGATTATGTATAATGAAAGTTGTACTCTTAATTATCTTGCACAAACAATTTTGCGAATATCAAACTTTTGGTTGACAATAAATGCACATGTGATTATCTTCTATATGTATTTATTTCACATATCACATGATTGTGAACGAGCCCATTTTCATTTTTTGTACTTTTAAAATTTGGAAAATTTAGCCCCAACATTAGTTGACCCGATCAACTTATCATGAGAATAAGCAATACAAAGAATTGTTGAAGAATCTTTTATTTCTTCAATATATGTCTAATAAGTATACTTCAACTTTACCATGACATATACCTTTCGCTACATTAAATTTCTAATTTACTATTATATGAACAAATTACAGATTTATTACTCGGGGAATAAATTTCAACTTTATTTCTTTTCAACGACTCTACCTTTCCTAGAGGTGGGTCATGATCCTTTTCAAATCTGTAATTGCATCTGATATTTGATTTGTGATTCTTACAGATGAATAATCTTTTGCACTTCTTGCTCACAAATAGAAGCACATGGATCAAATTGAGATATTGATAAGCTTTTGCACAAAATTTATTTTTTGAGGCCATTATTTTCTCTCCTAATTTTGGGAAAGGACCATAACCAACAAATAAGACCAAATGAGCTACTACTTAGAATCTTGATGTTCACTCCACACTGGTCAAGGAGTGGTCTACTTTGCTAGGGTAAACAAAACACTTACCTTACGGGAACTTTTCTATTTCAAAAAGAGCTTCACAAACACCTTACAGGAACATAACCCGTTTCCAGTTATCATATGATAAGAGCCTTACGGGAACACCACTCTTTTTGGATATCAAGTAGCATGTACCTTACGAGAATCCCACCCTTTTTGGTGAATTATGCATCTAGAGCTTATGGATCCTTTAGCTAATCACAAACACACGATGAATACGTAGTTAAGGGACAATGATGATCCAACAAGGTACTCTCTGTGCTAGGTCAATAATCCCAAGGAATACTTATATCATAGTCGTAGTCATAATATGCATAGTCTCATAATAGCTTAATTTCATTATATAGTAACTCATCAAAATCAAAACTTCATAACATCAAATAAAGGGCTTCATATTATTCATAGTCTTCATAACATTCTCATGAACTCATAGTATGCTTATTAACCCTTCCACATTCACAACATTCATATTCTACGCATCTTTCCATAAGACTTGCACCAACATAGGAAGCTTGGCACATAACTTTAGTCAAAATATGGTGTGTATGCACATAGGCTTAAAATTATGCAATGCAAGATTATAGGACATAAGAGAAGTAGAACAAAGTCATTTAAGAATCATTCAAAGCAACCTACCATAACAAAATAAAGCTTAGTTGGGACATCATATAGCTCTCATTAAAATCATAAGTTTCTTATAGCATTTCATTGCATAATAGTCTACAAAAGATAGAATATCATAGGTTACTCTATAATATCAATATATAAAGAGTTCATGCACTTTTCATGAGTTACTCATGCTTGAAAATAGATGAAGAAGATGGATGGTTGAGCTTTGTAGAGGGAAGGTACCAATACCGGAGAATAAAAAAGATAGCTCTTAATCTTCTCGAGAGTACTTTTTATAGTCGGTCTAAGGCATCGTTATACTTCTTTTCTTATTCCGCAAGAGCTTGAAAATGTGCTTGCAAAAGGGAGTGAGCTTTGCGATGAACTTGTTGATATACTACCTAAGAATCCTCTTCTTTCTTTCCTTTCTATTTGATGTGCTGTTAAAATACAACACTTTTGATGCTTAAATTTGAAATTTTGTGTGTTCTCACTGTGATGTTAGTTGGTTTTATGTGTTTTGTGTTATATTTGTAGGATTTCAGGGTTAGTCTTGATTTTGTGAAGAAATACAGAAGTTGTTAAATTTTGATGTAGTACGCGACCCTTTACGGGCCATAGATTATTCAACGGGTCGTGAAGTGGTTTCATGGATTATTCCAGTGAGGGGCTGATTTTCTGAAGTTTTCTATGAATATAAAGATGGGTCATGGAATGATTTACAAGTCATAGACCATGATTTGTGCCTTGAGGATCAGAGATTGGAACTTTCTGAATATTCATTAGACAAACCCCCTTACGGGTCGTAAAGTAATTTATGAGTCGTAGAGGAGTGTCATAAACTTGAAGTTCAAATTTTCAACAATAGTGTACGAGACCCTAGTTAATGGCCGTGGAATGCAATATGGCTCGTAAACCCCTTTCATGAGTGTGCCGACCAGTTATCCTATTATTTTTAGGACTTGTATTTTACTAATTATAAATAGATTTTTTTAGGTTATTTTTCATGAGTTTTTCAATAGTACTCAGAGAACTCAGTAATTAGAGAGAATAATAGTGAGATTACATTGGAGAGATTTTAAGAACAATTATACTTTAGTTTCATCTTTAATCTAGTGATTTTCTTTAAAGTTGGATTTGCTTGTTCTTAATTCAATTATGTAAGTTCTTAATTATGTTCTTCCAATTTATGATTCTTGCATCTACACAAAGCATGGGTAGCTAAATCCATAACTAGGGTTGTGGACTATGAAGAACTAATAAGGTAAAACCAGATGATTCATAATTCTTCGAAAGTGTGCATGCATGTATTAATTGATTCTCTCCGTTTTGCATATTTTCTAGTGGTGGCTAACATTAGAACTCGCCTAGTGTTACTGAATGGACTGAGGTAGTAATGCATAGGAAAAGAGACTAATTAACAGGATTCGGTTGATGTGTTCTCGTCTAATCAATCAAACTGGGCCAAGGGGAGGTTGTACTGGGACTAATAAGTAAGGATTAGTAATGCATACTATGAAGATGAGCCAAGTCACATAGTGAAATTCACCTCTCATTTTCGACCAAAGGGCTTGGTGAACTTAACTTACCATCTTGCATGCTATACACTAGAAAAGAATTAGGTTATCCAGTGACACTAAGTTAGGGAATCATGGGGAACACAATACCCTACTTTCTCTCCATATTGATTTAACTCTTGTGTTAGTTTATTTTTTTCATTGATTATTGCAAACCCCCCCCCCCTTCAGGGAAGGAAGTTGGTTAACTACTTGAATTGCAATCATTGAATTCTCTTAAGTCTACGTATTTCCTGTGGGTTTGACCCTAACCTTGGTTAGGTTTTATTTCTTGACAACGACTGCTTTATCCTCAAAAAAGAGGTAGAACTCTGGCGACGTCACTATCCCTTTCCTTTCTCGAGGAATGAGCACACCTTCAACTAGTCACTAGTTCCCAGATTTTTTGTCTCTGCCAGCTTGTAACCTTGCTCCTAACTATTTGTATTCATGACTTATTCATAATCAAGGCTCTAACTTCCTAATAATGTAGTGAAATTCTCTGCTCTCATTGGAGAACTCCATTACTTTGACCACCCTCAATGACCAGAGGATGCTTCTAGCCTTAAAGGAAGATGAGTCCATGTAGCTGTTGTGTCTGCCCCCTTCTTAGTCAATGGGGCACAACAGGTTCAACATCTACTACAAAAAAGAGAGTCCACTTCAAATAACCAAGTCTCTTCTAGGCAGTATGTCGAATGGTCGAGAGCGGACCTTTTTAGATATATAATCCAAGCTGAGAGTAGAGTTACAAGAAAAGTCGTCTGATGGAAAATGACTTTCATGTTCAGTTTAGAGAGCACTTTTTTTGTTGAGAATTCCCCGTTTCCTTTCATGTGAAATTCCTAGCAATGAATTTCAAACTTGTGGGGCTCTATCTATTCCATTTCTTGAGCCTCGAAGAAAATCCTACTTTTCTGGCCAATCTTGTCAGATGAGTGGCATTGTTGAAAGGTGCAGATCTTGGTCTTCTAGACCTTGCCTTTTTAGCTATTCTTAAAGGAGCTCTGATGGGAGACCTATGGATACCTTGTCTCTAAGCCATATGAAGCCTTTTTCAGTACCATATTTAGTCACACAGAAACTTTCTTTCATACTACAGTGTATTTTTTAGTGCATTCATTGCTTTGAGGGTTTGCTTGTGATAAATAAAGAAGGAAGCAATGAGTTGGGTGCGTATAGGTTCTCGACGTTGATTTCTTCTTACCTTTTTAATTTTCACAAATCAAAATTGATATACCTTGGTGTGATTGGATATGGAAATCTTGTTGGAGAATGAAGAAAATTTGAAACCCTACCTTACACCTTTTACTTGATTGTCTTGAGGAAGCTTGAGAGAGATTTGGGAGGAGTTAGACTTATATTATATTAGAATGAGTTGGAGTGGAGTAGTTTAGGGTTGTATAAGGCTATAAAGGGGATTATTTAGGGGGCTTAACCAATGTAGCATAGACATATGATATTAGGAAAAGTCAAAATTACCCCTTCTAAAAATCTGCCGGACCAGGCCATGAGACCCCGAGCATGGGTCGTGGTCCAGTCCATGGGTTGTGAAAGGGGGTCTCGTCCTACTTGTTTTTGGACCACTCTGAAACCTTCTTTGGGATACTAACCATGGCACCACTTATGACCCTCAACCCATCCACGAGCCATCTTGTTGTTCGTGCATCAAACTTCAAAAAGCCATTTTCCCACCAAGTCTACCCTTCATTCCATGAGCACAAGTTATGGTCTGTGGTTACCTTCGTGCATTGGTGGCTCTCCCAACTTAAGCTACTAGAATTGTGCCCTTGTACCCATGAATCCATGCATGACATGTACTCCATTTACAGGTTGTATACCCCTTAATGAACTCACTTATACTTAAAAAAAATTTCCAGACTTCATTTCTTATGCACTTTCGTACCTTCCAACATGTGGATCCTTATACTATCTCCCCCTTGGGAACCTTTGTGCCCGAAAGTGCTAATTTTAAAGCCCAACTCCTTAAGCTATAAGGAATAAAACACATGTATCATATGCAATATGCAACATATACATCATGCGAATTTTAAAGCCACACTCCAAATAACATCTATAATGCAACCTCATAATCATATATTCATGCATGGATGACATGAAAATGGCATGCAAGGAAGTGGAGGCTCTCATGATTGGAAAACTTGATACCTTAAGCTTGATTTAAATGGACGAGATAGGGGTATCGTTTCTTTATGTCCGCTTCAGCTTCCCAAGTGGCACATTCGACTTGTTAGTTCCTCCAAAGGAATTCAACGGATGCTATATCTTTATTTCTCAACCTCTTCACTTGCCTATTTCCACCTGAACTTCCTCATAAATCAAGTTCTCTTCAATATTCACCACCTCTAAAGGAACAATGAAACTAGAGTCTCCAACACATTTCCTTAACATGGAAACATGGAAGATCGATAAACCATACTCATCTCCATGGGTAAATCTAACTCGTATGCAACTTTACCAACACGGCTCATGATCTGGTAAATCCCTACAAATCTAGGGCTTAACTTCCCTTTCCTTTCAAAATGAGCCACCCCCTTCATTGGCGAAACCTTCAAGTACACCAATCATCAACTTCAAATTCAAGGTCTCTCCTCCTAGTGTCAGCATATGACTTTTTTCGACTTTGCGCCATCTTCAATCTTTCCCTTATCATCCTCACCTTCTCTAAAGCTTACATAACCAAATCTGGACCTATCAAAGTCATTTTCCCCTCTTCAAGTCACCCAATTGGGGATCTACAATGTCTACCATATAAAGCTTCAAAGAGAGCCATTCTGATGCCAGAATGATAACTATTGTTGTAGGCAAACTCGATAAGTGGAAGATGCTCACTCCAACTACCTCTAAACTCCAAGACACAAGCTCTAAGCATATCCTAAAGAGTTAGAATGGTTCTTTTGGCTTGACCATCCCTTTGTGGGTGAAAGCCTGTGTTGAGCTTAACTCTGGTACTAAGACCTCTTTCGAAAGATCTCTAACTTTGGTACTAAGAACTCTTTGGAAGGATCTCCAAAAGTGTGAAATAAATTGAGCACCATGGTATGAAATAATAGACAATGGGACCTCAAGCAATCTAATCAACTCATAGATGTTTTTAACAACCCCAAAAAGTTTCCGAAAATGTGCCTCGGAAGTGTCCAAAATCATAATTTTCATATATCTCAAAATCATTGCATGATATCAAAAATCTAACTTCATATTCTTGTTCAGGAGGTCATTTTGAGTGGAAGATAGGTCTAAACCTAATTTAAGAGAAAACAATTAGCAATTTCTTTTTTCCAAGTGACGATTTTCAGAGAGCTTTTTGCGCCCGTGGCGCGACACGCCAAGGGTGCGCAGATACAGAAACTCTATTATCACGTCTTGTCCATGATGTGGACATGTGTATTTTCTGTCCAATTTTTTTTCTTGCGGTCCAAGACTTTTAAGTCTTGGATCTAAGTATTCCCAAACGTAAAAATACCCATACTTAGCCATTTTTCACCCTCATATCATTCTAAACATTCCCCAATATTCATTCAAACAATTAGACAAATATTTTATTCCTAAACTCAAGTGTCAAAACCATTTCTAGATCCATAAGGATTGCACTCAAGCTTCAAGTCTCCACGTTCAATCTTAATCAAGTTCATCTCTAAAGCGACGGTATATGCGTTTCTTTCATAGTTTCCTTTCATCCATGATGCCCAAGCTTCCTTTTCCTCAAAATTGCACAATTTAAAGTTGATTTACTCATGGGTCTTACATATTATAAAAATCATTACACACTATATTGGGATTATGAAATTGTGACTGTTTTACCATGTTTTGGGCTATGAGTCTAAGATTTATTGTAAAATTTAATGAGGCATCTTGGTGCATATTGCTTGAGGGTGTTATCAAGTATCTATTGAAGGTTTTACATTACATTTTCTAGCATGATTTCACTCTTGAATTGCATGATTTCACACTAGCACTACACATACTTTAAGTGTTTGATAAAATGTCCGGTTATAGTTTATTGAGGAGTTGAGGGCTCATTATTTGTGTTACGAGTTGAATGATAATATGATGATATAATGATGAAGAAATGATGATGAAATGCATATATGTATATGATGGTTATACGATGATGAAATGAGGATAAAATGATGATGAAATATATGTATGCATGTATGTATATGATGACTAGATGATGATGAGAGGGATAAATGTACAAATGATATTTTATATATTGTTGGTTTGTGACCATGCCTAACTCGAGGGTTGCGTGCCGGGTAACAGTGTCAAGGGGTTCGTACCTTGATAACCTATCAGATGGTTTGTACTCTGGTCACCACGTGTGGTAGGGTGAGACTATCCATCAACCTTGTTGGGGGTTTGTACTCATCAACCTATTAGGGGTTTGTACTCTATTCATCATGGGTGGTAGGGTGCGACTATCCATCAACCATGTTGGGGGTTTGTACCCATCAACCTTATTGGGAGTTTGTACTACATCAACCATGTTGGGGTTTTGCACCCATCAACCCACTGGAGGTTCCAAAAAGTGCCCGAAAATTTACCTCAAAAGTGTCCGAAATCGTAATTTCTTTATATCTCAAAATTAGTGCGTGATATCAAAAATACGACTTTATATTCTTGTTTACGGGGTCATTTTGAGTGGAAAATGGTTCTAACACCGATTTAATAACAAACGATTAGCAATTTCGGATTTCCAAGTGACGATTTTCAAAGAGTTTTTCATGAAGAAACTCTATTCTCCCATCTTGTGCATGACGTGGACATGTATGGTTTTTGTCCAATTATTTTTCCTGCAGTCCAAGACGTTTAAGCTTGGGCCTAAGCGTTCTCAAACGTAAAAATATCCGTACTTAGCCATTTTTCACCCTTATATCATTCTTATCGTTCCTCAATATTCATTTAAACACTTAGCCAAATATGTTACTCCTAAACTCAAGTCTCAAAACCATTTCTAGATTCATAAGGATTGCACTCAAGCTTCAAGTCTCCACCTTCAGTCCTCATCAAGTTCATCTTCAAAGCTAAGGTGTGTGGGTTTCTTTCATGGATTCCTTTCACCCATGATGCCCAAGATTCTTTTTCGCATGATATAAAATTGATTTACTCATGGATCTTACATATTATGAAAATCACTGTACACTATGTTGGGATTTATGAAATTGTGACTGTTTTGCAATGTTCTGGGCTATGAATCTAAGATCTATTGTAAGATTTGATTAAGGGTCTTGGTGTATGTTGCTTGAGGGTGTTACCAAGTATCTATTGAAGGTTTTACATTACATTTTCTCTCATGATTTCATTCTTGAATTGCATGGTTTTACACTAGCACCATACACCCTATAAGTGTTTGATAAAATGTCTAGTTATGGTTTATTGAGGAATTGAGGGCATAATGCTTGTCTTATGATTTAAATGACTATATAATGATAATATGATGATAAAATAATGATGTGATGATGATAAAATGTATGTATGTATATGATGGTTATACGATGATGCAATGAGGCTAGAATAATGATGAATTGATGATGAAATGTATGTGTGTATATGATGACTAGATGTTGATAAGAGGGATGAATGTATAAATGATATTTTCTATATAGTGTTGGCTTATTACTATGCCTTACTCGAGGTTGCGCGCCGAGTAATCGTCTCAAGGTGTTCGTACCTTGATAACCTATCGGGGGGTTTGTAGTCCAGTCACCACGGGTGGTAGTGTCCAACTATCCATCAACCTTGTTGGGGCTTTATACTCATTAACCTATTAGGGGGTTTGTACTTCGGTCACCACAGGTGGTAGGGTACGATTATCAATCAACTATGTTGGGGGTTTGTACCCATCAACCTTGTTGGGATTTGTACTCCATCAACCATGTTGGGGGTTTGCACCCATCAACCCACTGGGGGTTCCTCATGAAGGGGTTCATACTTCATGCGCTTCTCCAAGCGGGTGTTAGGCCTTGGATTACACTAATAAATGGTCACCCCCTCCCATATGTTATGTTCTATGAAAGTATGATCTAATTCTAGCATCTTCCATTTATGTCATATTGCTATATGCTCATCTATTGTTTAATTAAGCATTTCAATTATGATGCCTATATATTGTTATATTGCATCCTACATACTTAGTATATTCAAATGTACTAACACATACTCTATGCCTACATGATGTCACCATGTAGTAACCAGAGTCCTACTTAAGCATCCTCCTCTATGTGGTTAGTACAACTTCGCTCAAGCTTGTTGGTAAGTCCTACATTCCAGGGATGTTACTTATGATCTCTTGATTTGTATTAGAACTTTCTTTCTTGACTTATGTATTGACTATTGGGGTTAGCCCGATTACTTTATCTTGGCCCCCGCTCTTAGCCTATGCAGTAGAGGTGTTGTTGGACATGTTATGTATCTATGCTATGGGCCTTGACTCTCTTTTTCTTGATGTTTATAATATGGAAGTTTATCCTTAGTCCCAATTCCTCTTGATTACGCTTACCTCTTATTGTCATTTTTATTGTCTCCGTGACCAAGGATGTGTAATGATATGCTATGAGGCTTGTTTGGGGTTCCTTCGGGTTTCCCATTTGCCGATCACGTCTAGGCCCTAGGCTTGGATCGTGAAAAACTTGGTATCAGAGCACTAGGTTGTTAGATCCTCGAAGTCCAATACACTGTATCGAATAGAGTCTTATTCATGGTTGTGTTGTGCACCACAGCTATGAGCAGAAGGCTATGAGAAATTTTAGAAATAGTTTCCTTTCTTCATGTTCTAGGTTATGCTATAGAGTTGAAGTAAGCTTTCCTCCCCTAACGCTTATTTTTTGCTATGCTAGATCATGCCTAACATGAGAAGGAGACGAGCCCGCACACCCGAGGAGCAACCGGCCAATGGAGAGCTTAGGGATGCTCTAACCTTGCTTGTACAAGTGGTGGCTAATCAAGCCACTCAAGGGACCCAAGCCCACCATGCTCCTACATTGGCTTCTCGGGTGATAGACTTCATGAGAATCAATCCCCCAAAATTCTATGGGTCAAAGGTAGATGAGGACCCTCAAGAGTTCATTGATGAGGTCTATAAGATATTGGCTATCATGGGTGTGAAACTTAAACAAAAGGCAGAGGTTGCAGCCTACCAACTCAAGGAGGTAGCACAAATATGGTACAACCACTGGAAAGAAGATAAGGGAGCCAACTATGTTGTGCTTTGGGAAGAGTTCGAAGTGGCTTTCCTTAATCTATTCTTCCTTCTTGAGCTTAAGAAAGCTAAATGGGTGGAATTTATGAATTTGAGACAAGGGTCAATGAGTGTGAGGGAATATGCCCTCAAGTTAAACTAACTTTCAAAGTTTTCCCCTTACTTGGTTATCGACCCAAGGTCAAGAATGAAGAAGTTCGTGATGGGGGTGTTCGACTTAGTGAGTGAAAAATGTCGGTCCGCTATGTTAATTGGGGATATGGACTTGTCCCGCTTGATGATCTATGCCGAACAAATAGAAAAGAAAAAATTGAGGAAGAGAAGGGGTCATGAGGCCAAGAGGGACCATTTTGAGGGTAAGTTCCAAAAGGGTGGCCGGTTCCATAAAGGCCAAGGGTCTTCTCATGCATTTCAAAGAAGGGTTGTCAATGACTTTCCAAGGGCCTAAGGTATGGATGTTGTGGTTCCTAATGAGTTGTGTCCTAGGTATGGAAGGGGTCATGAGGGCCCATGCTTGAGAGATACTAATGCATGCTTTGTTTGTGGGAAAGTAGGTCACAAAGGTGGATTGCCCTCGAAATTGCAATAAGGCAAGAAGGTTCGTCCAAAAGATGCTAATGTGGTTTCTTTAGGGAAAGGTGGCTGACAAGATGGTTCCCTAAGGCACAATTGGTTTTATGCTTTGCATGGGGGACAAAGGGTTGATGAGGTCCCCGATGTTGTTACCTGTATGTTGAAAATCTTTGATTTTGATATGTATATATTGATTAATTCGAGTGCCACTCTTTCTCTTGTTACCACCTTTATTTCTAAAAAATTTCATGTTGACTCCGAGTTGTTGCATAAGTCATATGAGGCATCTACTCCTATCGGTGCATCTATTATTGCTAGAAAAGTTTATAGAAGTTATCCTATTTGCATCTTGCATAAAATATTGCCTTGTGATCTTGTTGAGTTAGACATGGTTGATTTTGATATTATTCTTGGGATGGATTGGTTGCATGCATACTATGCTTCTGTTGATTGTAGAACACATAGAGTCAAATTCCCATTCCCGAATGAACCCATCCTTGAGTGGGAGAGTCAAGATGCGGTGGTCAAGGGTAGATTTATCTCTTTAATTAAAGCCCATAAGTTGATCTCTAAGGGGTGTATTTACCATCTTCTGAGGGTTAGGGATATGGGGTCTAAATTCCTTCCCATAGAGTCGGTTCCGATTGTAAATGAGTTTCTTGATGTCTTCCCAATTGACCTTTTCGGTGTTCCTCCCGAAAAGGAAATAGACTTTGGCATAGATTTCCTCCCCTATACTCATCCCATTTCTAATCCCCCTTACCGTATGGCCCAGATGAAGTTGAAGGAGCAATTGAGGGACTTATTGGAGTAGGGGTTCATTAGGCCTAGCCAACCACCTTGGGGTGCACCAGTTCTATTTATGAAAAAGAAGGATGGGTCTCTTAGAATGTGTATTGACTACCAGAAACTCACTAGGGTCACCATCAAGAATAGGCATCCTCTTCCAAGGATTGATGATTTTTTTGACCAATTGCAAGAGTTAGCCATTTCTTTAAGATTGATCTTCAATCCGGGTATTATCAGGTGAAGGTGAGAGAGTGTGATATTCCCAAGATAGCCTTTCGGACTAGATATGGGCATTATGAGTTTGTTGTGATGTCTTTAGGATTGACCAATGCACCGATCATCTTTATGGACCTTATGAATAGCCTCTTTAAACCCTACCTTGATTGCTTTTTTGTGGTCTTCATTGATGATATTTTGATCTATTTCCGTGGTGAGTAGTAGCATAGGGCTCATGTAAAGTTTGTGTTGCAAAGATTGAGTGAAGAGAAATTGTATGCTAAATATGAAAAGTGTGAATTTTGGTTGAATGAGGTTGCTTTCCGAGGGTGTGTGATGTCGGGTGATGGTATAAATGTGGATCCTAAAAAAATTGATGTAATTAGAAATTGTCCTAGACTATTGACCCCGTCGAATATTAAGAGTTTCTTAGGCTTACGGGCTACTATCAAAAGTTTATGAATGGGTTCTCTTCTATTGCTTCCCCGATGACAAAGTTGACTCAGAATAATGCTAAGTTTGTGTGGACTGATGAATGTGAGAGGAGCTTCCAAACCTTGAAAGATAAGCTTGTGTCCGCTCCTATATTGTCACTGCCAGATGGGCTTGAGGGATTTGTGGTGTATTATGATGCTTCTAGAGTTGGGTTGGGTTGTGTACTAATACAAAATGGTAAGGTGATAGCCTATGTTTCTAGGCAACTCAAATTGCATGAAAAGAACTACCCTACCCATGATCTTGAATTGGCCACCGTAGTGTTTGCTTTGAAAATTAGGCTATATTATTTGTATGGGGTGCATGTTGATGTGTTCATCGACATAAGAGCCTCCAATATGTCTTCACTCAAAAATATCTCAACTTGAGACAAAGAAGGTGGCTAGAAATTTTTAAGGACTATGATATGAGTATGCATTACCATCCCAGTAACGCAAATATAGTGGTGGATGCCTTGAGTAGGGTGTCCATAGGTAGCCTGGCTCATGTTGATGGTGGTGAGAAGGAGATGGCTAGGGAAGTGCATCGGTTAGCTTGATTGGGGGTCAGATTGGAAGAGGTTGGTAGTGTTGTTGTTATTGTTGATAGTTCTAGGTCTTCCTTTTTTGATATGCTGATAGCAAAACAAGATCTTGATCTCTTCTTATTAGAATTGAAGGTCTTGGTGCAAGAGGGCAAGGTGGAGGTTTTCTCCTAGGGGAAGGATGGTGCCCTTAGGTACCAAGGTAGGTTGTGTGTGCCTTGTGTTGATGCTTTAAGGGAGAAAATCCTTGATGAGGCCCATAATTCTTCTTATTCGATCTACCCCAGTTCCACCAAAATGTATAGAGATTTGAGGGATGTGTATTGGTGGGGAGGCATGAAGAGGGACATTGCCAAATTTGTTTCCGGTTGTCATAGTTGTCAACAAGTCAAAGCTGAACATCAAAGGCCAGGTGGCCTAACCCAAGACATTGAGATTCCTACTTGGAAGTGGGAAGAGATAAATATGGATTTTGTGTTTGAGTTGCCCAAGAGACTAGAAAAGGTTTTGATTCCATTTGGGTTGTGGTTGATAGGATGACAAAATCGGCTCATTTTCTCCGAATAAGACCACATATGGGGCTGAAGATTATGCAAGGTTGTACATTCATGACTTGGTAAGGTTTCATGGGGTTCCTTTGTCCATCATATCAGATCATGGAGCTCAATTTACCTCACACTTTTGGAGGTCTTTCGAAAAGGGTCTGGGAACCAGAGTTAAGCTTTTTACGGCTATCCACCCTCAAACGGATGGCCAAGCCAAGAAGAACATCCAAAACCTTGAGGATATGCTTAGAGTATGTGTGTTGGAGCTTAAAGGTAGTTGGTATGATTATCTTCCATTGATTGAGTTTGCCTACAACACTAGTTATCATTCTAGTATCGGTATGACTCTTTTTGAGCTCTCTATGGGAGACGTTGTAGATCATCGATTGGTTGGTTGGTTTAGGGTTGGTGAGGTAGCTTTGTTGGGACCAGATTTGGTTATGGAGGCTCTTGATAAGTTTAGGATTATTAGAGAAAGTTTAGAGATGACCCAAAGTCGTCAAAAATCCTATGCTGATGTGAGAAGAAGAGACCTTGAATTTAAAGTTGGTGATTGGTCTACCTAAAGGTTTCACCCATGAAGGGTGTGGTCCATTTTGGTAAGATGGGCAAGTTGAGCCCAAGATATGTTGGTCTTTATGAGGTCATGAGTAGGATTGGCAAGGTAGCTTATAAATTGAGATTGCCTAAAGAAATGGATTTGGTTCATCCGGTATTCCATGTGTCTATATTGAGGAAATGTGTTGGTGATCCAAATACTACTGTGCCTCTTAATGTTGTGGGTATGGTTGAAGATAATTTGACATATGAAGAGGTTCTAGTTCAGATTTTGGATAGGCAAGTGAAGAGGTTGAGAAACTAGGAGATGGCTTCCGTTAAGGTCCTTTGGAGGAATCAACAAGTTGATAGTGCTACTTGGGAGGCCGAGGCGGACATGCAAAAGCAATATCCTTACCTTTTCCATTCCACTCAATCCTAAGGTATTGATCTAAGTCCTTTATATGATCTCAAGTCTTAAGCTCAGCCCTCATGTCATTGCATATGTTCATGTTTTAAATTGACAAGTTCATGATGATTTTACACTTCTGATGTGTTTTTTAAATAATGTTTAAGTACATTGTTGCATCTCTATGTGGGCTGAAACTGTCATATTTATGTCTCTCATATACGTCTCTTTGACATTCGGGGACAAATGTTCCCAGGGGGCCATTGTAACAACCCCAAAAAATACCCAAAAATTTACCTCAAAAGTGCCCGAAATCGTAATTTCTTTATATCTCAAAATTAGTGCGTGATATCAAAAATACGACTTCATATTCTTGTTTACGGGGTCATTTTGAGTGGAAAATGATTCTAACACCGATTTAATAGCAAACGATTAGCAATTTCGGATTTCCAAGTGACGATTTTCAAAGAGTTTTTCATGAAGAAACTCTATTCTCCCATCTTGTGGATGATGCAGACATGTATGATTTTTGTCCAGTTATTTTTCCTGCAGTCCAAGACGTTTAAGCTTGGGCCTAAGAGTTCTCAAACGTAAAAATATCCATACTTATCCATTTTTCACCCTTATATCATTCTTATCATTCTTCAATATTCATTCAAACACTAAGCCAAATATGTTACTCCTAAACTCAAGTCTCAAAACCATTTCTGGATTCATAAGGATTGCACTCAAGCTTCAAGTCTCCACCTTCAGTCCTCATCAAGTTCATCTTCAAAGCTAAGGTGTGTGGGTTTCTTTCATGGATTCCTTTCACCCATGATGCCCAAAATTCTTTTTCCTCAAAATTGCATGATAGAAAATTGATTTATTCATGGGTCTTACATATTATGAAAATCACTGCACACTATGTTGGGATTTCTGAAATTGTGACTGTTTTGCAATGTTCTGGGCTATGAATCTAAGATCTATTGTAAGATTTGATTAAGGTTCTTGGTGTATGTTGCTTGAGGGTGTTACCAAGTATCTATTAAAGGTTTTAGATTGCATTTTATATCATGATTTCATTCTTGAATTGCATGATTTTACACTAGCACTACACACCCTATAAGTGTTTGATAGAATGTCCAGTTATGGTTTATTGAGGAATTGAGGGCCTAATACTTGTCTTATGAGTTGAATGACTATATAATGATAATATAATGATAAAATGATGATGTGATGATGATAAAATGTATGTATATATATGATGGTTATACGATGATGAAATGAGGCTAGAATAATGATGAAATGTATGTATATGATGACTAGATGATGATAAGAGGGATGAGTGTATAAATGATATTTTCTATATAGTGTTGGCTTATTACTATGCCTTACTCGGGGTTGCGCGCCAAGTAATCATCTCAAGAGGTTCGTACCTTGATAACCTATCGGAGGGTTTGTAGTCCAATCACCACGGGTGGTAGTGTCCAACTATCCATCAACCTTGGTGGGGCTTTGTACTAATCAACCTATTAGGGGGTTTGTACTTCGGTCACCATAGGTGGTAGGGCGTGACTATCAATCAACCATGTTGGGGATTTGTACCCATCAACCTTGTTGGGGGGGTTTGTACTCCATTAACCATGTTGTGGGTTTGTACGCATCAACCCGTTAGGGGTTTTATACTCCAAAAACCTCATAAAGGGGTTCATACCTCATGTGCCTCTCCAAGAAGGTGTTAGGCCTTGGATTGCACTAAGAAATGGTCACCCCCTCCACATATGTTATGTTATATGAAAATATGATCTAATTCTGGCATCTTCCATTCATGTCATATTGTCATATGCTCATCTATTGTTTAGTTAAGCATTTCGATTATTATGCCTATCTTTTGTCGCATTGCATCCTACATACTTAGTACATTCAAATGTACTAATGCATACTCTATGCCTACATGATGTCACCATGTAGTAACCGGAGTCCAACTTGAGCATCCTCTTCCACGTGGCTAGTACAACTTCGCTCAAGCTTGTTGGTGAGTCCTCCATTCCAGGGATGTTACTTATGATCTCTTGCTTTGTATTAGAACTTTCTCCCTTGACTTATGTATTGACTATAAGGGTGAGCCCGGTTACTTTATCTTGGCCATCGCTCTTATCTTATGTAGTAGAGGTCTTGTTGGATATATTATGTATCTATGCTATGAGCCTTGACTTTCTTGTTCTTGATGTTTATGATATGAAATTTTATCCTTAGTCCCAATTCCCCTTGATTATGCTTACCTCTTATTATCATTTTTATTGCTTCCGCGACCAAGGATGTGTAATGATATGCTATAAGACTTGTTTGGGGTTCCTTCGGGTTCCCCATTTGCCAGTCACATCTAGGCCCTAGTCGGTCATGATAAATGTACAATCTAACATAATTTTTGGCACCATCTTATCAATAACAACCCATATAGAATCAAAATGCTTTTTAGTCATAGGTAAATCAATTACAAAATCCATATTGATCTCTTACCACTTCTATGTAGGAATCTCATTATCTTGGGCTAGGCCACCCTGTCTTTGGTGTTCAACCTTGACTTGACAATTGTGGCAACTGACTATAAACTTTGCAATATTTCTTGCTATACAACTCCACTAATACACTTCCCTCAAATATCTGTGTTTCTTCGTAGAACCAAGGTAAATGGAATAGGATGAATTATGGGTTTCCTCCAAAATCAAGTTCTTCAACCCATTAATATTTGGCATACACAACCTACCTTGGTATTTAAGAACACCATCTCCCGTTTAGAGAAAAACTCTATCTTGCCCACTCTCACCAATAACTTCAATTCCGACAAAGCAAGGTCAAGGTCTTATGGGGATTTGACGTTTTCAATCAAAGAAGACTTAGAACCATCTACAACTGTCATTCCTCCATTCTCGGCTTCGGTTAACCTAACCCCTAATCTAGCCAACTGATGAACTTCTCCTGCCAATTCCTTTTTACCATCATGAAGGTGAGTGACACTTTATATGGACACTCTACTTAGAGCATCAGCTACAACATTTGCTTTGTCCGGATGATAATGCACGCTCATGTCATAATCCTTGAGGATTTCCAATCACCTTTGTTGCCTCAAGTTTAAATCTCTTTGAGTGAACACATATTGTAGGCTCTTATGGTCAGTGATAACATCTATATGAACCCCATGCTAATAACGACGCCATAATTTTAGAGCAAATATCATGGTTGCTAATTCAAGATCATGAGTAGGATAATTGTGCTCATGCACTTTGAGTTATTTAGAGGTAGGCAATGACTTTTCCAATTTACATCAATACACACTCCAATCCCATTCTTGAGGCATCATAATAAACAACAAACCTTTCTAACGCTTCCGGTAGAACTAAGATAGGAGCGAATGTAAGATTGTCCTTTACAATTTGAAATCTCTTTTCATATTCATCGGTCCAAACAAATTTTGCCTTCTTTTGTGTCAATTTTCTCAAATAGGAAGCAATAGAGTAAAAACCATTCATGAATCTCCAGTAGTATCCCTCTAAACCCAAGAAACTCCTAATATCCACTGGAGCTAAGGGCCTAGGCCGATTTCTCACCACTTCCATCTTTTTAGGAATCACTTTAATCTCTTCATCCGGCACCACATGCCTTAGAAATGAAACTTCCTTCAACCAAAATTCACATTTGTCAAACTTGGCAAACAACCTTTCTTCTCTCAACGTTTGCAACACTATCCTCAAATTATTCATGTGCTCTTTTTCACTCTAGGAATAGATCAAAATATCATCAATGAATACCATAACAAGCATATCAAGGTAGGCTTTAAAGACCCTATTCATAAGATCCATAAATATCGCCTGAGCAATGGTTAGGCAAAAGGACATTCCAACAAATTGAAGTTGCCCATATTTTGTTCGAAAAGTTATTTTAGGAATATCACACTCCCTTTCAATTGATGGTACCCAAACTGAAGATCGATCTTTAGAAGTGACTAGCCCCTTGCAATTGACCAAATAACATTCTAAGTGAGTCATCTTTCTTCCTTACAAACAACACCAGTGCACCCTAATATGACTTACAAGGCCTAATAAAACCCTTCTCTATGTCATTCAACTGATCCTTTAACTTTTTCAACTCCTCCGGAGCCATATAGTAAGGGGGAATGAAAATAGGTTGAGTGTAAGGTACAAGGTCTATACTGAAATCTACTTTTCTTTCAGGAGGAACACCGGGAAGCTCATAGTAAAAGACATCAAGAAACTCATTGACCACCGGATACAATTCAATAGGAGGGACTTTCAATTCAACATCCCTAACCCTTATAAGATGATAAATTCAACCCTTTAGCAATCAATTCTCGAGCCTTAATACAAGAGATGAACCTACCCTTTACCACCAAATCATGACCTTCCCACTCAAGTATAGGATCATTTGGGAATTGAAACTTAACTTTGTTGGTTCTACAATCTATGGAATCATGATATACATATAACTAATCATCCCAAGAATAATGTCAAAATCTACCATGTCAAGTTCAACGAAATCACAAGGTAAGACTTTATGCAATATGGACACCGAACAACCTTTATAGACTCTTCTAGCAACAATAGACTCACCAATGTGGATAGACACCTCAAAGGGTTCATTGAACAATTAGGGACACACATGAAGCCTATTAGTAACAAGCAGAGTAATAAAAGATACAATGTCACCCGGATCCAATAAAGTATACACATCATACTCGTAAACCTTTAAAATATCAGTAACAGCATCGGGTGTCTCATCGACCCCTTGCCTCCCTTGAAGAGCATAAAATTGGTTATGATGTGGAGGATGACTTTGTTGACAACCTCGTGCCCTTTTATCACTATGAGCACCTTGTCCTTGGGGACAATCATCTCTACCATTGTTTTGAACATTTGGACTATCCATAATCTTGTGGCCCATCATGCCACACCCGAAGCAAGCACCCATGTCTCTATAGCATCTACTACCATAATACTTACCATACCTTCCACACTTAGGAATAAGTTTTTCACCATTTCCACCTTAAGCCTTTGGGTTGGGCACCCTATCATTGGTAAACCTTTGGTTTTGAGCGTTGGAGGACCCTTAGCCTTGAAATTTTTGGCCTTGAAGAAAATTCACCTCTACTACTTCTAGAATATTGGAATTCACCATCAAAATGACCCCTCTTAGACTCTCCACTCCTCCTCTTTCTAAGCTTTTCTCCTTCATGTTGCTCAACATAGGTCATGATTGAGACAAATCAATATCACTAACAAGCATAGCGTGCAATATTTCTCATTAACAAAGTCAAATATTCCCGACACAAACTTGTTCAACCTCACCCTAGAGTCGGCAACCAAGTGAGGTGCATACTTGGAGAGTTTACTAAATTTAAGGGAATACTACCTAACACTCATGGAGCCTTGCTTGAGACTCATAAGCTCCATCATCTTTGCCTCCCTTAGTTCAATCGGAAAGAAACAGTTAAGGAAGGTGGACTTGAATTCTTTCCAAGGAATAGGCTCTTCATTCTCTCTCTCTCTCTCTCTCTCTCTCTCTCTCTCTCTCCCTCCCTT